>APFE030620009.1:32482-44573 GCA_000404065.3 Pinus taeda
GTGATGTTTGGTGATAGCAAGGCTCCCAGAGCCAAGATTTGGATCCAAGAGAGTCAGGATATTCTCCGAGCTCTCAAGGATAACATGGCTACAGCACAGAACCAGCAGAAGCTATATGCCGACAAGGGTCGGGTGGAGAGACAGTTCGAGGTAGGGGACATGGTCTACCTATGATTACAGCCATAATGACAGGCGTCACTAAAGCAGAAGGGGGCTGAGAAGCTCAAGCCCCGCTTTTATGGGTTGTACAAGGTGATACGCAGGGTTGGACAGGTTGCATATGAGTTGGAGCTGCCCCAAGGCAGCAAGATTCATAACGTTTTTCATATATCATGCCTGAAAAAGGCATTGGGGCAGCAGGTGACAGTGACAGATGAGCTACCACCCATGGATGACGAGGGGCATTTGGTATTGCAGTCGGAGGCTATCATTGATACCAGGGAGAGGCAGCTGCGGAGCAGGATGGTCCGAGAATTCATGGTGAGGTGGAAGAATTTGCCAGATGAGGCTGCCACTTGGGAGAGTGAGAAGATCTTGCAGCATCCATCACTTCAGTTGCTTGAGGACAAGCAACATTTTGTCGGGGGAGACTGTAATATTCCTAATTAGCCACAGCTAATTGGAATATTCGATTTTGTCCAATTTTTGCCTTCTATGGTTATTTGTAAATAAAAAAAAAAAGTGAGGACAAGGGACATAGCTCACTTTAAGAATAAAAAGTCACTTCCTAGTAGCACAACGTTGTGACTTAAAGGGGAGCCAAGGGGGCCAAAGGGGGACGCAGAAATGGGGCCCACGCAGACACATGGAGGGGCTGTGCAGGAGGGAAGAAACACGTGGCAAAAGGGGAATCATGCAGGAGAAGGTGAGCCTAGGGATTGTGAGAGGCGGAGGCTATAAAATAGAGAGGAGCCCCCTCATTTTGGACCATTCAGTTATGTGCATTTTGAGCTAGTCATTTCGACTTCTGAGCACGCTAGTTGTTTAGCTAGTCTGCAGCACTGTTTAGTGCATTGAGTGTCTCCATCCGGAGATCTCACTCTTAGCCCCGGGGGACATAGAGTGCCTGCTCGGGCAAGGTATTTCTTTTGGCATTTCAGCAGTAGTTTTATCAGCATTCCAACAGCAGTTTCAGCAGCGTTTTGGAGGACTACGCAGCACTGGGAGAGGGACGCAGTTCTTGCTGGCAGTAGTGTTGGCTTGGGGTTTGGTAGGAGGATTTATGTTGGGTGATTGAGCAGGGGACCAGCCCTTGCATCTTGGAGGATTTTTGGCAGAGTTTCAGGCAGAGTTCCAGAGGGGTTTCTTCAGTGGCAGCGCAGAGCATTGAGGGACTACGCAAATCCCCAAGGGGGTGATTTTCGGGGGTCGGCTATTCCAGGACAGCTTTCTGGGTTTTTCTAGGTTTCTTGAGTAGAGCCCGATTCCAGAGTTTCAACATTTTCCGAGGAGGGGAGCAGCCCCAAATCATTATTTGTTTCCTAGCAGCAGCAGTAGCACAACAGTTCTCCAGCAGCATCCACACAGAGAGGCCATTCCTTGTTATTCTGAGAGTATTTCTTCACTTGCCTTGTGCAAGTCGAAGTGCCATCCGTCTGATCTCCTCTTGTACTCATTTTATTGCTCAGTATAATAAAATGGCTTAGTATTTCTCGTTGTATTTCTTGAGTATCTGCTTATATTTCCTGTTTACACTATTATATGTTGTACCACTGTTATTTTGTCATCTTGGGTTATTATATCACTTGCACGTATTTGGTTGGTTTTTGCTAGGGTTCGGGAAATATTCCGGGTTAGGGATATTACACGAGCTGCCACCACTGGATGATGAGGGCCATCTAGAGTTGGTTTCATAGCCCATCTTGGAGGTAAGGGAAAGGATGCTCAAGAATAGAACAGTCAGGGAATTTTTGGTGAGGTGGAAAGACCTTCCTGAGGAGGACGCCACTTGGGAAGGGGAGCAGGCGATGCAACATCCAGTGCTAAAGTTGCTTGAGGGCAAGCAAATTTTGGAAGGGCAGACTGTAATATCCCCAAAATTTTAATTCTGGGTTCACCCAATTTTGACACAATTTTGGTATTGGCACATTTTTGGCAGCTCAACTTAGGAAAAGGGCAAAGATTAAAATATTGGTGGGTTGTGGGGACCATCCACAAGGCATATGCACTCCTTGGGAGAGATAGGGAATGGAGGGAAAATTCGAGCTAGTGGAGGTTGGGCCTCAACAAGAGCAAAGGAAGGCAGTAAGCTTAAATAGGAGGTGAGGGCCATTGTTTGGGGCTTTTTGACAATTTTACATTTGAACTCAATTGTTTGCTTGAGCTGCTCAACCAGGTGAACAAGTGCTGCTTAGCATAAGGAGATTTATGGGCAGAGATCTCAACTGTTACTTCGGTGGACTTAGAGTGCCACCCTAGGGGAGTCACTTGATACTTTTGAATTCATTCTGGAGCAGGGAAAGGAGTTTGCTTCCACTTATGTGCAGCACAGGGACACTGGAGGAGAATCCGCACCATTGGAGGGAGACACCTGTGGAGCAGGCTGCAGCTCACTTGCTGGGAATTTCAGAGCTGAATTGGAGTATTATTTGCAGGAGAATTTGTGTGGTTCAAAGGTCAGCCAGTGGGGAAAATTTCTGGGCTAAGTGATTGCCTTCTAGGACCTGCGCAGTCTTCTTGACAGTGCCTCGAGTGTGGTCAAGAGCAAGCATAATTCAGGGGTCTAAGGGCTGGAGAAGTCAAGGAGGACTTTGTGGAGAAGTCAAGGAGGACTTTGTGGAGAATTCTATGGGCAATTTTGGGAGATTTTCTAGGAGATTGGAGGAGTATTCAGCAGCTCATCTTCAGGCAGTGTGTACAGCAAGTGAGACTGGGAATTCGCACTTTTTGTGGGTTTTCCAGTGGCTAGGTTTAACGTCGATTCCTTTTTGGGTCCTGTGAAGGAAAATTAGGAGAGGCACCAGCAACATTTTCAGAGGATTCCGGGCACAGGGGTGGCAGAAAACTCCATTTCCATCTCGCAGCGTTGCCAGAAATTTCCTGTGTACGCGCAGAATTTTGTGGGCTTCTTCATTGGAGTTGGGGTAACCATTCTACCACCTGGGTTAGCTTTAGCTTGCTGTTGCAACCCCAGGTTAATTTCTCCTCATTTATATTGTACTCTTGTGCCCAGAATTTTAATAAAGAAATCAGGTTTGGTGTTGCTAATTGTGTGTTCGTTATATGTGTGTGCATTCACTATTTTGAAGTGTTGTTTCAAGTCACATGCTTCTGTTATTTACAGTTAATTCCATTTAGGAATATTACATGTTAATTTCCATATACTCAACATTTCATTATCATTATTCTGTATATGGTATACTCAACATTTCATCATTATTCTCCTACTGGTTAAAAAACAGAATTTCATCAATAATTCTTTAAATATATTTTCATGACTTACAAATATAGAATTCTTGATTTCCGTATCTCTGCCACAATCACTAACTGCTGGGAGCAAAAATCGAATTTTGTGATCAAACTTTGGTTTCATAATCTATAATAGCATCACAAACAATCACAGCAAGTATGAAAGAGATATTCAACCACGGATTCACTTGTAACAAGTTACAACTCCGCCACCACTTGCCATCGCTGCCATTAGGAGGAACTGTGCTATTGCTGGCTGGTGCAATTGTTGACCAGAATTGCATCTTCCCAACATATAGATGAATAAATCAAAGATATAAATACAAGAAACATTTATATTCCAGAGATGGATTTTTTAATAGAGGAGTTTGGGTTCCATTAGATTCAGTCTAAGTCACCAAAAACGTCTGGCAGAGGTGCCTGAAATGCTGTTTCACAGTTCATATAATGAAACAGAGGACAAATGGCCCTGAAAAGTTTTAAGGGCCGTATCAGATTCTGGCAACAGCATTTCAGGGCTGGAATAGTGTTTCGTAGCCATGTCAAGCACATTCCACCAATGTTTCAGCATTTATGAAATGCATCCAGCCAACCTTTCAGACCAAAAAATGACAACAACAAAAGAAGTTAAAAACATTAAAGGACCCAAAAATTACCTAAAGTGAAGCATCTTGCCAATTACAGTCATAATACCTTATTTCAAAATATGTAATCAGCGATAAGTTGATAACCAATGCCCAGTAATTCTGAATTTTTTCTCAGTTTTTATAAAACATGTTTATCAAACTATATATAGTACTTGTCATTTCAGAATCATATCGTATCCATCTCCTCTGAAAATTTGCTGTATCCATTTCATCCCATATCTGTATCAGTTTCCATATCAGTTTCAGTGCATCTTAGGATTCAATATCATACATACAGATATATCTTGCCCAGGGTGGGTGAAGAGACAAGAACTCAATCGACACAAAACCATACACAACTATTAATGTCCAACCCGTCAAAGATAGATGGAAACCAAGTGAAAAAAAATGAAAATGGAGCATTACAACTTTTGTAACCCCTTAACCATCACTAACATAATTAACATTTAGTCACATGTAAGTAACCTCACTAACCACTTATCACAATAAATTACATAAACCAAGTGTGTAAAGTATCCCATGTACATCAATCTCACCAAGTAAATGACCCCCAAGTCCACATCCCCTAGGTACAATATGGGGGCAACAGGGGAAATAAGCCTACCTGACCCTTAATTTATATTGGTCAAATACTCCTTGTTGAAATCAGCCTAGTAATTTATATTAGGCCTTCATATATAGAATTTATTGTGGGCCCGAATCACAATACTAGACTCAAGTCAGCCTATGTTTGTGACCAGAATATATCTGCCTTTCTGCGATTTTAGGCTATTCTTTAACACACTAAAGATCTAAACTGTCAAATCCGTCTAGTAGCTCTCCTAATTGGGGCCATGAAATCTAGCTTCCCATCTTGCTCCCAAAATGAAATAACCAAAGAGTAAGGAGGCCATCCCCATCCTGCACTATATCCTTTGCAAGGAGGTATAGCTTTTCGGTGAACTTGTTAAGGTCCTTAAAAAGCTAGACCTAGACTGCAATCTATAATAAATTTCATTTGTATTGCTCTTCTTACTTGGTCTTTTAGACTTTTAACACAAGACGAGAAATTTACCTGCAAGATATTGGCTTTGGAAGCAAATGTTTCAATCTTTTTGGATAATTTGTCCCATTGGCAATTTGGCTCAATATCATCATCTTCAACTGAAGTTGTGCAAAGCACTTGTCCACCTAGCTGCATTTCTCCTTCAATGGATTGCTGCAGATCTCCAGCTTCATTTTGACCATTGATTTCTTTATCGCTTCTTGGATCTTGGCTGATTTTCTGAAAGGCACATTCCCTTCCTGAATGCAAATCAGAATTGCTAGTAAAAGCAAACTTGGTTGCTGTAGTGTTCATCTTCTTTTTTCTTTTGGAAGCAGATAAAATAATGTGGTCTTTTGATGAAATTTTTTCAGCATCATTCTGGTAACTCTGGCTTGAAACATACTTTTCCTGATTTGAAGACACATTATGTACAAACAGTCAGGCCTGGTTCATTACTTTTTCATCTGAAAAGCATAAAGCTGGAGAAATGCAGCAAGAACTATGGTTTTTGGAAAATTAAATTTATCTTCGAACATAAAGATTATATTAAAAAAAAACACATTAGTAATAATGATTGTAAAAGAATGAAGGTATGTTCTAAAAAAAAGGTTAATCCTTCAGCTATAGGGAATGCTAAAACTCTAATATCAAAAGCTAGATAGAAATAAATCAATACTTTTTCACCCATAGATAAAAAAAATAGAAATACCTACAGTATAATTTATAAGATAATTTTTATGATGATTAAAAAGAGTAAGCATAGGATGAAAGATTAAATGTGGAGTGGCCCTTGAAGCATGCCTAGAGTAAATGTACAATGATTATTTTTGGCAAAAAAATTTAAGGAATGTGTTCCTCTTACAGCAAAATCTGGCACCTAGTGCAAACTGCAAAGTGTCACTAGGTGAACTAAACAATTGTTGATGTTTTGGATAGCATCAAGAGTATTCTCATGTATGGGGCAAGTGGACTAAGTGATGGGGCTTTACACCAATAGACCCATGGTATTCTAATGACTCATGGTATAGACCCATGGTATTTAAATGACCCATGGTATTGCATCCTTTGAAAAAGTATAAGTAGAAGGGTGAGTGATTCATTCTTGTCGCTTGGCAAGAGAACTAAGAGGGCCGAGATGGCACAGAGACGTGCAAAAGCATGACACATTGAGATAGAGATTCTTTCAAGTAAGCAAGAGATCTGCATGAGTAATCCTGCAAGTTTGTTGACTAAGATACTCAATTGTGTCGAGTTTGAGGAAAGAGCATGGAGCACCAAACGCGATCCAGATCAGCGAAATCAAAGATTGATCCAAGGCTTGATCCGATGGCTTAGATCCGAGATAATTGTTGTATATGTTATTTCCTCGAGGTCCATTTTTGTGAATTTTTTAATATTGTTGTGGTTACTGGTTATTATTTGTTAATTTTCCACTGCTCTATGCTATGTCAATTACTTTACCCAATTCAATCCTTCATTAAGCAATATTTTTAGTAACAATTAATTCTTCCAATAATCAACACTAATTGAAGGTAGAACAGTAAATGCAATGACAATAGGAGACAATCAAGAACATCAACAAGAGACATTGATTCGGTCAAAGTCTAGGGAAAAACCCCACGAGAGGGAAAACCCTTTGAAAACTCTTCTTCTATTAGATTGTCATAAAATGTTCAACAGAGAGTACAATGAGCCCAAATCCATAAGAGTCAGTCAAACTTTGAAAAACCAATATCCAATTAATATGAACTTCAAAAATCAACTTTAGTAAAACTGTCGAATCTACTATACTGTCAAAGACAACAACAGTGGAATCTTCCCTAACCAGTGCACCAGTCAACGGTCAAAGTGCCTTCAAACAGCGCGGTCAAAGGCTTCAGCCTTGTCTTCTCTAAGCTACAGCTACTTCAGATGGTCTTCACATAAGATGATTTGCACTTAGGTTGATGAGAATGAGGCTCCTCCTCACTCCTTTTCATATGCCTCTCTTAGGCTAATGTCCAGCCCTTCCAAAGGGTCTCCTCAAGTGAAGCCGACTTGATTTTGTAGGACAATTAGCCCATACAAACATATAAAAACTCATATCTCAACTTTGACAATGGCTCTCTTGGTGCTTGAAGCAGCCCCTTGCTCCTCTAAGGGTTCTCTATCATCTTGACGCAGCCCACATCTTGGGTACTTAGCCCACAAAGCCCTTTTGTGGTGCCAATTCCTCCATTACCTTGTACCCTAGGGTTTGGAGTACCACCTGTGGGTAGTATGCATAGGAGAATTTTTTCTCCTAGATGGTCCTCAACCGGCAGCGAACAACCCCTTGCAACCACCAAATAGCTCGATGTGACATTATCTCTGCCACTTGAGTCATCTATGTGGTCCCTCGCCCATTTGTTATTATCGTATGAAGGTGGGCCTCCCGACCTCGAAGGTATGACTTTTCATTGGTATAGTTGAGTAATTTTCCTTACTTATCATGGACACTTTTGGGTATGGATTGGTGGGGGGATTCGGCAGAAAGAGTGGACTAGGTTTGTACTCTTTTCCCCTCTGCCCAAGTTGGTGGTTACCCTTGTGACCTAGTCTCGTGGGATCTCCTTTATTGGTCAATAGCTTTAAGGTTGGCACTACATGGGAAATCCTTATTTTGGTTGCGTGGTCCCACTTCCCGACACCATATACATCACTCCCTTCCGCTCATTCTAAGCCCATTCATCATTTTTCCCATCCGGGTCCACATGTGTCCACAAGATCCACATAGGGTTGGCCTCCCCTTCCCCTTGTCCACACCTTGGGTCGAGCCTTGAACGATGCCTCAGAGGTTGATGCAACTAAAAAGAAAAGAAAAAGCATAATTTGGCCACTCTCAACAGAAAATGTACTAAAAAATGCAAAAGATGGTCAGGACATACAAATTTAGCACATGGGCAAAAGCCAAACATGAGCTCTACCCCTTATTTATGGCCATCACCCTGGTTCCTATGGACCCTAAATGAGCCCCCTCCACTTTAAGGAACCCATGATTGTCCCAACCCCTAGTGGGCAATGAAATGCCCCACCTTAAAGGGGGCTACCTACTATTATACCCTATGCATCATGCTCTCATCCCCTAGAACACTGAGCAGTCATGAAGAAATAACAATTAATGGCAAAAGGCATATGAAGAAGGGTGGAAAAACAAAGGTCGAGGTAACTCATGTACCACGATTTGTTCCTTCCTACACTCATATTCCCAAGTGTGGGCTTCCATCATCATAGTTACCCTTGTACCATGACATGTGGGCTTCCCTCATCATAGTTACCCTTGTACCATGAGATGTGGCCTGGATCATTCCCTTGATCCCCACTCTATTCTATCACTATATCACGTGCAACTACCACCTGATGAATGTACCATGGACATGTCACCCTCTTTAAAGGCTAAAACCACCTAATAGGGTCCTTAGTTAACCCCCTTATTGAGCTTGGAGACACTTGTACATGCTAATGCCCACTATGGAAGGGCATGCCACCATGAAGTGCCCCATTGATTCCATGACTTGTAAACTCCATTACTTGATTATTCTAATGACTTGTTATATTGGAGGGCAAGGGGATGCATTGGATCTTATGCAAGATTGCAAGTGGGTCTCCATTTGGGGATTGGTCTCCCTATACGGGGTCCTAGTCCTCTAGAGGACCACATTGGCACTTGTAGGAAGTGTTGAGAGCCATGGGCCTCCACCATAGTAGAGATTACTTCATGGATCCCTAGCATCGCTCATTGATTGCTTGTGTCCTACCTTTTGGATGAGGATTATGCACCTAGTTCACCATACCCAACTGGCTCCACACTTGCACCATACACTTAGCAGATGGTTTTAGGGACCAGATGAAAATGTGTCTCACTGCAAGAGACAAAGGGAGGGCTTATGTCATCCTCCTAGCCCTTACAGATGGTTTACAGGCATTTTTGATCCACTTGGAGACCCATGAGGATGTCCTTGTGCCCTCACACCCACTTGGGAGCACCACAGTGACTTGCTTGGAAAACAAGGGGTCAAACCCTTGTCCACTATGTTTGGAGTCCATGCTCTCACCATGGCACACTTTGGACTTCATTAGGCCTCCTTAATGGCCCAACGACTCATTATATTGATCATTATGCCCTCTTGAGAGGTTTATTTTTATGTTATTGAGTTATCATGTTGGGCTTTGTTGAGAATTCAATAGGGCAATGAATATGTTAATTCTCTTAACTTGATAACTGCTTGTGTTACTTTTTACTTATTAGTTTTCTTCTCTATTATTCCAATGTGCAATACATCAAATAGCTACCAAAACAGTAAGAATAGTGTCACAGTATATAGGTTGTAAGCCAAGGCCAAAACCCCTCCTCTTGAGGGGAAAACTCGTGAATCTCTTCTTTATCTTTCAGATCTTTCAGTTGACGAATACCATGACCTAAACTCAGACAAATACCCTCCAAGATCAAGTCTACCACGGCCTCCTGCTGCAATATCTTCGACCTCCCAGTAGATTCGACATTTTGCTCCCCAGCAACTACTGCTGCTTCTCTAGGAGACTTCGATCTCCCTCTAATAGCCTTCCTTTTGACTTCGCTTGCCTTGACTTGAGTCCTAGGGCTAGCAAGATGCCCTAAGAGACCTTCGATTGCCTTCCCTTCTCTTCTGCTTCCAAAATTGAGCCCCAGAAGATCCAGCGCAGAAAAACCCTAACTTTGATCCTCCTAGAAGAATAGATAAGGCCCAGAAACACTTCGACTTCTTCGACTTCCTCTTCTTCGCACTTCCTTCTTCGACTTCTCTTTCTTCGCACTTCTTTCTTTTACTAAGAGATGAGTGAGTGAGATGATACAAATGGAGAACAAGTTCCTCTTATATATAGGCTTCTTCAAGGGTGGGTGTGGCTCTTCATGTAGGCCGACTTGACAGCTCATTAGGCCGACTTGATCTTGGAGGTATTTTGACACTTTCAAGGGAAAATAAATTTTTCTTTACAATTTACAATGTGCCCATAGGGTCTTCCATATATGACAATGATTGTTCTACCTAGGACAAATCCTATAAACACAATGGGTGCTTGACTTATAACATAAAAGAACTTGAGCATGAAACCCATGCTCCAATAATAATAATAATTTCTTTTCCATTTTATATTTACAAGAATACATTTCATATTTATGAAGACCAAACCTAGTTACACATTTTTCAACACTCCCTCTTAACTAGGGAAGTATTCATAAGAGGTACATGGTTATTCTCAATATGAAGAGATCTCATAAGAAGAGTCGGATTGGTAACCCATCTGTCTATCATCATATTAGCTAGCATTGTCACATAGCAAGGCCTTGACTAACAGCTCTTTCTCTAGACAAGATCAGAGCACAATGCTGGCAAAACCAATGATGTATAGACACCTTCATCATTGTCTCCCAAGGTACATACCCCACCTGGGTGTTCACAGAGTATGACCTCCCATTGGACTATTCTTATCTTGGGTAGCTAATCCTCAAAGAATATCGGTCCACGACTACTCTTATCTTGAATGCCCTATCACATTCTCAAAGAGTATCGAATGCCAAATGGTTATCCAATCCTCCATTCTTTCTTCCCAGGTGAAGACAAGAATGTAGTGTCTATCTCTCCCTCTCAATTAGAGAGGACAAATCCACCATAGCAAGCTTGTCCCTTAAGTATACAAGCTTCTTGTTCGCAAGTGATTTCGTCAATATGTCAACTACTTGTTCATCAGTGGAGATATATCATAGCTATAACACACCATTTTGTACTAGCTCTCGAATATAGTGATACTTCTTGTTGATGTGCTTTGTCTTTCCATGGAACACTGGATCCTTAGACAAACGAATACAGCAGGTGTTATCACAAAGTATCACGGTAGGGTTCACTGGTCCTTCAAACAGGTCGGATAGCAACTTCCTTAACCATACTGCTTCTCTGCTTACTTCACATGTTGCAACATATTCAACCTTAACACTACTCAAAGCAGCAATGTCTTGCTTTCTGCGCATCCATGAGACCATGGAGGATCCTAAACTAAAACATCCTCCTGTAGTGCTTCTTCCATCCTGTTCTCTGCCTCCCCAGTCAGAATCTGTATAACCAATCAATTGGACATCATTCCTTTTATCATATTTCAGACAGTAGTTGATGGTTCCTCGCAGATATCTCAGAATATGCTTTGTTGCTATCCAGTGATCATGCTTTGGCTCTACTTGGAATTCACTGAGTACATTTACTGCAGAACATATGTCTGGTCCAGTATTCACCAAGTACATCAATGAGCCAACAAGGTCCAGTATTCACCAAGTACATCAATGAGCCAACAAGTTGTCTATACCTGGAAGGATCCACAAGGCTTGATTCGGAACTCCTCAGTCTCTTCAAGTTTGTTATTATTGTTGCGGTCATAGGTTTACAATCCATCATGTCGAACTTCTTTAGAATCTCGATCACATACTTTCCATGACCCAAATAGATTTCATTCGGTCCTTGCCAGACTTCTAGTCCCAAATAGTAATGCATCAGCGCAAGATCTTTCATGTCAAATTTTGCTACCAGTTGTTAGGATATTCCGACACATAGGAAATAGTTAAGTTCAACTTGGTCTAGTATATAGTTAGGTATAGAGTTAGGTAAAGTGTGTTTCTTTACCGTTGTACATTTTGTAACTTACAATCCGACGGTCACGATATGTAGTGATCCGACGTTTCATTCTCTCCTCGGTATTACCGACACTTGATCCGTGGCTTGACACCCGATTGGTCCATGAATTCTATTTAAAGCGCATGGAGGGTCATTTGTAGGTTAACCGTGCATGAGAGAAGCTTATGTTAATTTTCATTCTTTTATTAATAAATTGCCTGTAGTAGCCACGGTGGCGCAGGCCGTGGACTGTTTCCCTCTCTGAGGGTTTTAACCACGTCAAAATACTAGTGTATTGATCTGTGATCTGTTTGTGAGCGGTGTCCTTTTGGTGTTCTGTCTGAGGAACT
>APFE030620009.1:46412-62929 GCA_000404065.3 Pinus taeda
GTATAGAGTTAGGTAAAGTGTGTTTCCTTACTATGTACATTTGTAACTTACAACCCGACGGTCACGATATGTAGTGATCCGACGGTTCATTCTCTCCTCGGTATTACCGACACTTGATCCGTGGCTTGACACCCGATTGGTCCATGAATTCTATTTAAAGCGCATGGAGGGTCATTTGTAGGTTAACCGTGCATGAGAGAAGCTTATGTAAATTTTCATTCTTTTATTAATAAATTGCCTGTAGTAGCCACGTTGGCGCAGGCCGTGGACTGTTTCCCTCTCTGAGGGTTTTAACCACGTCAAAATACTGGTGTATTGATCTGTGATCTGTTTGTGAGCGGTGTCCTTTTGGTGTTCTGTCTGAGGAACTTACCCTGTAAATTCCTACACCAGTTGCTTCTTACATTCTTCAATTCGACCTTCTACACATGTCAAAAGAAGATCATCAACATACAAAAGAATAATTACAGGTTCATTGTTTACAACCTTAATATAAAGGTTAGAGTCAACTGAACTTTTTGTGAAGCCTATTCTGTGTAGGTATGCATCCATTCTAACATACCATGCCTTTGGTGCTTGCTTGAGGCCATATAATGATTTCTTTAATCTGCAAACATATGCCTTCCTATCTTTGACTTCGAATCCCAAGGGTTGTTCTATATAGACTTTTTCATTTATAGTGCCATTTAGAAACGCAGTCTTGACATCCATTTGGTGGATGTTTGTTAAATTTGGCAACTAGGGCCAAACTCTAACTTGGACAGTTCATATGATGCAGCTGATATTTTTATTGGATTCTTCTCTCCGAGAGGTGTAGGATTGATCTAAAGATCATCTCATTCTGACATGTACAAATGGAATTATGAATTTATTTTGTTTATGGACAAATTGTCAAGGTCAGCCAGCAAACTAATTTAGGCTTAGAAGCCTAACAGTCACATCTATTCATCCTCAACATTTGCATATAAATAGAAGGTGCCTTTGCCTCATTTGGACATCACTCAACTTCTCACACATCTTTCTCTGCTCACATGATTGAGTACGGATTTCTGGGCAGCCTCTCCACATGTGTGAAGAAAATAGTCATTTTTTGTTTTGGACGTTGACTAGCATTGACCGAATTTCAAAAAGTTGTTTTGACCAACCAGCGTTGACCGAATTTCAGGGAGCTGTTTTGACCAACGTTGACCTATTTCACTGTGTTTTTGTGAGGGAAATTTCTATTTGTGCAAGCCACATTTTTGGGCACAGAAATCGAGGCAAACCGTACTGTTTGACCAGTGCTAACTGTAGAAGGGTTTGACTACAACGTTGACCAAGTTTCATTGAGTTTTTCAGAACTGTTTTGGGCTAATTCAAATCACTGTTGGAGGCCAAGTTGATTGGGTTTGACCGAGCTGTCTTGGAGAACAAATTATGCCCTGTTGACCAGTGTTGATTTTTTGGTTAGGGCTTTCTGTGGCTATTGTTTCACTGGACAGATTTCACTTTGATTGGGCAAGTGAATATTACATATTGGACTCTCTCTCTACTGAACTTTTGAAGAATAATAGAAGAATTAATCAAAGGGTTTCCCCACATTGGGGTTTGTCCTTCGTTGGCGCCATATCTTGTGTCCTCTTGTCTTGGCTTGTCTTCTACTATTATTGTTTACGTTCTATCTGCATTTTACTATCACATTATTGTGATTGCTAATCTGGAAATTGATATTGGGTTGATAAGAAAATTGAAGTAAATTTCTCTTAAGCATTGAACATACCATTGTTATCTAAAATTAACTTGGTATCAGAGCTGAGGTGAAGACAAAGCCCAAGAAAGAATGAAAAGAGCAATCACTGAAATTTGTTGGACAAGGACAAGATCAATGGCCTCCACATCCTACTTCAAATTTGATGACAAGCTTCATGAGAAGTCTAGTTATCATGCATGGAAGATGTCTCTTGATTTAACTTTAGAAGAGCAAGTTGTTATGGACTATGTGCAGGGAAAGATTTCTAAACCTCCTTCTAATGCACCGGTTGCTGCTAAGATAAAGTACAAGAAGGGTGAAGTCAAAGCAAAGAAGATCATTAGGGATTCTATTCATAAGCATTTAGTTGCTTACGTCTCCGATTTGAACAGATTAAAGGAGATATATGATAGGTTGGTTGGCATGTTCAAAGCTAGCAATGCAAACCGTGTTCTCTTTCTCAAAAACAAGTTTAAGGATATAAAGAAGGGAAGAGGTGAAGACATTCAATCCTACTTCATGTGCATTACTAAGATCAAAAATGATCTTTCAATTGGAGAATTTATTATTGATAGGGAGCCCACTCTCATTGCCCTTGGAGGACTCCCTCGTGAATGGCACGTGTTCAACACTCTTATTCTTAACAACAACAGGGTCCCAGGTTTTGAAGAATTGCTGACTAGATGTTCTCAAAAAGAAACAAGGATGATGGAACTAGATATGCCTTCAAATAGGAATGAACCTACTACATGCTCCACTCATGCTAAAAAGAAGAACAATGCAGGTTCAAAGAAGCAATGTCAAGGAAGACTGGGTTTCAAGAATGGAAGGAAGGGAAGATGCTTCATTTGCAACAAGTATGGCCACTATGCTAGGGAGTGTCCTAATAGAAGGGATACACCTCATGATGATAACAACCATAACAACAACAATTTCAAGGGCAACAACAATCAAAAGAATGGTAGATTCAACAACCGAGGAAAAAGGAATGCTCACGCTACTAACATGGAAATGGTCACCCTCCCAAAAGATTAAGAAACTCCAGGTATGATGAATCTAATCTTGTTGATAACAAGCAAAAAGAATTTTATCTTATATCTTCCCTCTCTACTGCCTCTCCTATGGACACCTTGGGAAATTGGTTAATTGATAGTGGTGCCTCAAAGCACTTCACTGGGTATAAGGAAGCTCTTTCAAATCTGATTGAAAAGGATAAAATTTTGGAAATTATCTTTGGAGATAATGCCACCTATCCCGTGAAGGGAGTTGGGAATGTTACTCTTCAATTGAATCAAGGTAACACCATTCATCTACAAGAAGTACTATATGTACCCGATCTAAAGAAGAACTTGGTATCTATCTCGGCAATGGAGGACAAAGGATTCAAGGTATCATTCATCAATGGAAAGGTAGCGTGTGTGGAATACAAATTTCAAAGATGCATTTACACTTGGATTCAGGGTTGATAGCCTATATCAAGTTGGAGGAATTCCATTGGGAACTATGTCTTGCGACACATCACCTCAATCTGAATTATGGCACCGGAGGTTTGTCTACCCGATGTGAGGAAGATGGTGACAGGTATGCCCGAATTTAAAGTAGAACATGAAGGTGTTTGTCAAGGGCGTGTCGAAGGATAGAATACAAGGGGACCATTCCCCTCCAGTGATAGCAAGACTATGGACATATTGCAATTGGTTCATTTTGATCTATTTGGTATGATGCCTGCAAACACCTTGGGAGGATATTTATATTATGCTATCTTTATGGATGATTTCTCTCGCAAAACCTGGATATAGTTCTTGAAGAAGAAGGACAAAGTATTCTCATGGTTCCGTTCTTTCAAAGCTTTGGTCGAAAATCAAACCAGGAAGAAGATCAAAATATTGAAGACCGATAATGGAACTGAATATGAATCAAATGGGTTCAATAACTATTGTAGAGAAGCTGGCATTGAGAGGGAGACTACTACCGCATATACTCTTAAGCAAAATAGTGTTGCTAAAAGGAAGAACAGTTCTATCATAGAAGCCACTCGTGCCATGCTTCATGATCAAAGCCTTCTGAAGTTCTTATGGGGCCAAAGTTGCCAACACTGTCATGTACGTTCAAAATATATGCACTCATCAAGCATTGGACTCCAAACTCCCGAAGAAATCTTCACCGGTAAGAAACCTGATGTTTCTCAATTTAGAATTTTTGGTAGCCCCATATATTTTCATGTGCCGAAAGAAAAGAGAAGCAAATTGGATTCTCCTAGGAAGAAAGAAACATTTGTGGGCTACAATGAAACTTCTAAGGCATATAGAATCTATGTGCCTGGTCAAAGAGAAGTGGAGATAAGTCATGATGTCACCTTCGATGAGGATGTTTCCCTTGGGAAGATTAGTAACCTTCCTATTCCAAGGAAGGACAATGAAGCAGATTCAAGAAAACAGGGAGAACCGCAAGATGAGCCGATGGTCGATACTAAAGGACCAATGGATCCCATTTATCTACCCCCTCATGAACCCTCCTCAAAAAGGAGACCCTCATGGCTTAGCAAAACTCTTGAAGATGCCGAGAGACATGTTGCACCTAGGAGGACATTTCGTGAAAGTTAGAAGTCGAATAGGTACCAAGGGTACTTAACTGCAATGAGCACCATTCTACAATCTAATCCTTGCACATTCGAAGAAGTGTAAAGCACCAAGTTTGGAAGGATGCTATGAATGAAGAGTTTGAGTCGATTATGAAGAATGATGTCTGGGATGTGGTCCCTAGACCCAAGGACAAATCCGTTGTCACCTCAAAATGACTCTCCAAGATCAAGCACGGAGTTGATGGAAGTGCTGAAAAGTTCAAGGCTAGATTTGTTGCTCTAGTCTTCTCTCAAAAGGAAGGTGTGGACTATGATGAGATATTTGCACCTGTTGCCCGATATACCACCATACATTCGATTATAGCCCTTTCTGTCAAGACCGCCTTCTTACATGGTTCAATTAAGGAGGAAGTTTATGTAAAACAACCCGAGGGGTTCAAAGTTCAAAATCATCAAACACATGTATGCAAGTTGAAGAAAGTCCTAGATGGGTTGAAGCAAGCTCCCCGAGCTTGGTATGAGATGATCGACAGCTATCTAATGAAGCTGGGATTTACAAGAAGTAAAGCTGATCCGAACCTTTATTTTAAGGTTGAGAATGATAGACCTCTTATCTTGGTACTTTATGTGGACGATCTCTTTCTGACAAGTGCAGACCCTCTTATTCATCAATGTAAGAGAGAGTTGGCTTCCGAACTCGAGATGAAGGACCTAGGATTGATGCATTACTTCTTAGGGTTGGAGGTCTGGCAAAAGCCAAGTGAGATTTTCCTTTCCCAAGGAAAATACATCGTAAAGCTACTTGAAAGATTTGGGATGGCGGGCTGCAAGTCTGTGACTACTCCAATGGAACTTAACTTCAAGAATTTATGCAGAAGTGTTGTTGGGCCCGATTTGGGAAATCCTTCTGAGTATCATCAATTCGTGGAGGCCCTTATGTTCTTGGTGAACTCCCGTCCAGACATATGTTTTGTTGTGAACATATTAAGTTAGTTTATGGTCGAGCCTCAGCACATACACTGGATTGCCGCCAAGAATCTCTTGAGATATCTCCAGGGCATAATCACCTATGGACTGAGATACACTGTTGGGAATGTGAGGCTCCATGGTTATTCTGATGCTGACTGGGCTGGCAGTGTGGTGGATCGTAAGGGAACATCTGGATTTTGCTTCTCTCTAGGTTCTGCTTCGATATCATGGATGAGAAAGAAGCAGAAGTTGGTTGCCTTGAGCACCGCTAAGGCTGAATACATTGCTGCTAGTATGGCCTCCTGTGAAGCTGTTTGGTTGAGGAAGCTCTTTAGTCAGTTGCTTGGACACGCGTTGGATACCACCGTAATCTATTGCAACAACCAAAGTGCGATTCGTCTTTCTAAGAATCATGTGTTTCATGACCACTCTAAGAATATTGATATCAGGTACCACTTTATCCGAGATATGGTACAACGGGGAGCAACGAGGCTTTGTCATATTGGGACAGATGATCAAGTTGTTGATATTCTTACAAAGCCCCTGGAAAGGTCAAATTCTCAACCTTCCATGAACAACTTGGAGTCGTGGAGAGACCCTCTTATGAGGGTCCCGTATGAGATGAATGTTGAGCTCTGGGAGCTCCGGGGGGGTTGGGGTACTTCTTGGAGCGATGAGCGACCATAGGGTGAGTGGTTCACCTTCCCCTAGTGGTGCACGATGTATAGGGTGAGCAGTTCACCTTCCCCTGTGATACCCCATGTTCAGATATGCATAGGATGAGTGGTTCACCTTCTCCTATGGCATATGAGCAGGATGAGTGTTTCACCTTCTCCTGTCGGTACATCCTACCCGTGCAGTCTAGGACTCATGGGAAGTGCCTCTCATCTGACCAATGAGTAGGGAAATGAGGATAGGGACCATAGTACTATCGATGGACACATCGTGTACTATCGTACTCACTATGCTAGGATGTTTGATATTGATCTGGGACCAATGGAGACTGACTTCGGGTCAGTGGAGAATAGTATGATACACTCTCGATTATTGGAGACTGACTTCGGGCTAGTGGAGAATGGTATGATATATTCTCAATCATTTCTTCTTCATTATTTCTTCATGGTTCAGCAGAGCAAAGCAGAGCAGGGATGACAGGGATGGTACTAATCGTCAGATGATTTGGCAGGTTGAGTTCTTCCTAGTTGAGAGGGAGTGTTAAATTTGGCAACTAGGGCCAAACTCCACCTTGGACAGCTCATATGATGCAACTGATATTTTTATTGTATTCCTCTCTCCGAGAGGTGTAGGATTGATCTAAAGATCATCTCATTCTGACATATACAAATGGAATTATGAATTTATTTTGTTTATGGACAAATTGTCAAGGTCAGCCAACAAACTAATGTAGGCTCAGAAGCCCAACAGTCATGTCTATTCATCCTCAATGTTTGCATATAAATAGAAGGTGCCTTTGCCTCGTTCGGACATCACTCAACTTCTCACACATCTCTCTCTCCTCACATGATTGGGTATGGAGTTCTGGGCAACCTCTCCACACGTGCGAAGAAGAAGATATTCATTTTTTGTTTTGGGCATTGACCAGCGTTGACCGACTTTCAAGAAGCTATTTTGACCAACATTGACCTGTTTGACTACGTTTTTGTGAGGGAAATTTCTGGTTGGGTAGGCCGCATTTCGGGGCATAGAAATTGAGGCAATATGTATTGTTTGACCAGTGTTGATTGCAGAAGGGTTTGACTGTAGCGTTGACCAAGTTTGACTAAGTTTTTCAAAACTGTTTTGGGCTGATTCGAATGACTGTTGGAGGCCAAGTTGACTAGTTTTGACCGAGCTGTCTTGGAGATGAAATTCTACCATGTTGACCAGTGTTGACTTTCTGGTTAGGGCTTTCTGTGGTTGTTGTTTGACTGGACAGATTTCACTTTGATTGGACAAGTGAATATTACATATTGTATTCTTTCTCTCTACTGAAAATTTGAAGATAATAAGAAGAATTGATCAAATGGTTCCCCACATTGGGGTTTGTCCCTGGTTGGCGCCATATCTTGTGTCCTCTTGTCTTGGCTTGTCTTCTACTGTTATTGTTTATGTTCTATCTGCATTTTACTATCACGTTAATGTGATTGCTAATCTGGAAATTGATATTGGGCTGATAAAAAAATTGAAGTAAATTGCTCTTAAGCATAGAACATACCATTGTTATCTAAAATTAACGATGTTCCATCCCATCGACGCTGCAAGAGAGACTAATGATCGAATCGTTGTATACCTTACTATTGGAGCAAATGTTTCTTCATAGTCGATGCCTTCAAGTTGAGAGAACCCTCTAGCCACAAATCTTGCTTTATACTTATCTATACTTCCATCAATTGCATTCTTGATCTTATAGATCCACTTGGAAGTAACCACAGATTTGTTTCAGGCCTAGGTACGATCTCCCAAACTCCATTATTCATTATAGATTGATATTCTTCATTCATAGCATCCTTCCATTCTCGATGTTCTACAACCTCTTCAAAGGTGGATGGTTCTGCTTCTATTAATTTTGTCATGTATGCAGCATACCCAGAGTATTTCTTGGGTCTCTTACTTTCTCTAAATGATCCTTGTGTTACCCCATGACCTTTTGCATCAAGTAGTGTGGATTTCAACCAATTAGGTATTTTCCTTGTTTCGGAAATGACCACGGGTTGAACAGGTTCACTTCGCCCTTCTTCTTTATGGTGTGATCCTTCTCCTTCCTTGTCAACTTCCTCTTCAAATATCGGAAATTCTTCGTCATCAAAATCTATGGAAAGTTCTTTTGACTTCTTGAATGTTATACTTTTATCAAATATGACATCACGATGAACTTCAATGTGATGTCCATCTTTCATATAGATTCTATAGGCCTTTGACGAGTTACTATACCCAACAAATATTCCCTTCATACTGGAAGGATCCAACTTCTTTCTTTTGTCCTTTGGTATATGAATATACACAAGACACCCAAAGATTCGGAGATGATCTACAGATGGCTTCTTCCAAGTGAACACTTCTTCCAGAGTCTTGTTATCTAGAGATTTGTGAGGACATCGGTTTTGAATGTAGACTATTGCCTTTGTTGCCTCTCCCCACAGAAACTTAGGTAGATCTTGATCGTGTAAAATTGCTTTTACACTTTCTTCAATGGATTTGTTCTTTCTTTCTGTGACTCCATTTTGTTCAAGATTGTATGGGACTATCAGCTCCCTCTTAATCCCAAACTCCTTACAGAATGCTATAATCTCTTTGGATGTATATTCTCCTCCATTATTGGATCTCAGTATCTTGATTCTTCTTTCTGTAAGGTTCTCCACTTCAGCCTTGAATTCTTGAAATTTTGTGAATACTTCATCCTTGGCTTTTATTAAGTAAACCCAGGTTTTTCTTAAATGATCATCTATGAATGTAACATATTAAGATGGCCTCCAAGAGATTTTGGACTCATAGGGCCACACACATTAGAGTGAATGACATCCAAGATTTCTTTCGACCGCGAAGCACTGCTTCCAAATGGTCTCTTGGTATTCTTGCCCAATGCACATCCCTTGCAAACACCTTCATGATCCTCCTTCAAATTTGGTATTCCATCTACTATGGAACTTAAAGTTAGAAGTATTTTAAAATGTAGATGACCAAACCTTCAATGCCAAAGTTCACATGAGCTAATCTCAGTGTGAACTAGGCCTTGGTTTACAGGAGATAGTAATATGTAAAGCCTTCCTTCTCAGATACCAATAACTTTAGCTTGATCTATGTTAATGTCTTTTCCCCAAACATATATTTTTCCATCAATGAAGGCTACTCTATCTCCTCTATCTTCTAAACTTGAAATAGAAAGTAAATTTTTTTGCAAACCTGGAACAAATAGAATGTTGTTGAGGTGGATGTTGCTTCCATCCTTAAGCTTTATGGAAGTTGATCCAATGCCCTTCACCGGATAGCTTTTGTTGTCTCCAAGTTTCACAGAGTAAGCGGATTTTCCTTTTGATAAGCTCTTCAATTGGTTGGTGTGACCAGTCATGTACCTTGATGCACCACTATCAATTACCCAGATATCTTCGTCTTGGAATGTACCAAAGAGAGTCGAAAAAAGACCTTCATCCCTTTCATTGATTGATGCCTTCTTTGAAGAGAATAAGAAACTCCATGCTTCCTTGATACCTTTCTTAAGATGGCTTGCAATTTTCTTGATGAACTTCTTCATTGTAGAGAAGATCTTCATGATGCGCTTAGAGAACCAAAGCTCTAATACCATGTTGAGAATTCAATAGGGCAATGAATATGTTAATTCTCTTAACTTGATAACTGCTTGTGTTACTTTTTACTTATTAGCTTTGTTCTTTATTATTCAAATGTGCAATACATCAAATAGCTACCAAAATAGTAAGAGCAATGACACAGTATATAGGCTACAAGCTAGGGACAAAACCCTTCCTCTTGAGGGAAAACCCATAAATCTCTTCTTTATCTTTCAGAGCTTTCAATTGACAAATACCATGACCTAGACTCAGACAAATACCCTCCAAGATCAAGTCTACCACGGCCTCCTACTGCAATATCTTCGACCTCCCAGTAGATCCAAAATTTTGCTCCCCAACAACTGTTGTTGCTTCTCTAGGAGACTTCGATCTCCCTCTAATAGCCTCCCTCTTGACTTCACTTGCCTTGACTTGAATCCTAGGGCTAGTAAGATGCCTTAAGAGACCTTCGCTTGCCTTCGCTTCTCTTGTGCTTCCAAATTCAAACCCCACAATATCCAGCGCAGAAAAACCCTAACTTCGATCTCCCATAAGAATAGATAAGGCCCAAAAACACTTCGACTTCTTCAACTTCCTCTTCTTTGCACTTCCTTCTTCGACTTCTCTTTCTTCGCACTTCCTTTCTTCAACTAAGAGATGAGTGAGTGAGATGATCCAAATAGAGGACAAGTTACTCTTATATATAGGCTTCTTCAAGGGTGGACGTGGCTCTTCATGTAGACCAATTTGATCTTGGAGGTATTTTGACACTTTCAAGACAAAATAAATTTTTCTTTACAATTTACAATGTGCCCATAGGGTCTTCCATATATGATAATAACTCTTCTACCTAGGACAAATCCTAGAAGCACTCAATTGGTGCTTGACTTATAACATAAAAGAACTTGAGCATGAAACCCATGCTCCAATAATAATAATAATTTCTTTTCCATTTTATATTTACAAGACTACATTTCATATTTATGAAGACCGAACCTAGTTACACATTTTTCAACATGCTTGTCACCAAGTCATGTCATTATTTAGCATTTTTTTATTATTTGGGGCTAAATAATGCAAATTAGGCTATTCGAAACCCCTATTGGATTGTATAAATAGATGAGAGAACGATTGGTTTCTCTCATCATCACTTGGATTGGATTAGTATCTCTTGAGAGATTTTCGCACTTTTTGCTAGGTAAACTTTTTGGAGCTTTCTTGATGCACTATGATGTTTGGATTTTCGCTATTGTCTTTAGAGCTTCTTTCTAATGCGAAGTTGATGAATGGATATACTCTCTCTTTCATTTAAGTCGAATTTTGATTATTCTTTTCATTTTACTGGATTATTGCAAGTTATGGTTATCATTATTCATGTATGGGTTAAAAGTAAATGCAAAATTCTTCTGAGAACCTTGAATAAGTGATTTATTGCAAGTGTTGTACTTGAAGAGAGTGGGTGAATGTTCCTAGAGGCACCTAATAGGTTTTAAGCCTCGAAACTTCATCTCTTTGACAAATTTGAAGTATAAATCCCTATTGACCTAGTTGTTGCCCTTGGAGAGGCTAGCAAAGATCAATTAGTTGTTGACATTTGGCAGCCAAAGGTTCAACTAGAGAAATGTGGGTAGCTCTCTCCACACTATATCAGAGTTTTGCCAAGCAATGGAAGATGTTCCTGGAAGAAAAGCTCAGATGCATCAAGAAGCAGAAGGGAGAAGGCATAGATCCCCTCCTCACTAGGATTTAGGATGTCCGAGATCAGCTTGCAGTGGTTGGAGCAACGCCTCAACTATTAGAGCTAGTATGGTTGGCACTAAACAGTG
This sequence comes from Pinus taeda, assembly GCA_000404065.3. NCBI lineage: Eukaryota > Viridiplantae > Streptophyta > Pinopsida > Pinales > Pinaceae > Pinus > Pinus taeda. The sequence continues at coordinate 57,801 of APFE030620009.1, forward strand.
TTTCCGAGGATTGGCAAGTCTTCATTCAAATTATAATGGGCAGAGACACACTACCTAGATGGGACAAGATGTGGGTCGATTTGTAGCGAGAGGAAATGAGGTGAGCTTTTCTTAAGAGCTCCATCAGTGGCAGCAGCAACAGCGAATCAAAGGGTGTGAAGGAGGAGGAGAATGTCGCCCTAGCATCAAAGGGTCCCAGTCAGGGGCAAGGGGAGCAGAAGTAGAAGAAGAAGGACCTGTCAATGGTAAAGTGCTTCAGGTGTGGTGAGTTCGATCACTACAGCACGCAGTGTCCTCTCGGGAAGAAGGACAAACAAGAGAAGCGGAACCAACAAGCAGCATCCGCGGAAATAAACAAGCTTTCCTCTAGGCTAGAGGAAGAGTTTGTTATGTTCGCAATATACCTCCAGGAGTGAGGTGGGGTGATTTGGTGTTGTAGCCCCAAAGAGCTACAGAGATTAGGCAGGGTCCTTGAGGAGTCCACCCCATGGATCATTGCCTGGCTACAGGGGCCCACAATATTTGGTAGCAGGATGGATCAGTGGCAGTTGATGCAGTCAGTACCAGAGTGACAGTTCCAGTCTAGTAGCAGTCAGACGCTGAGGAGCGCAGTGCAATGTTGACAGCGAGCAAGTGGCTCAGTGCAGAGTTAGCGGCAGCGCAAATTCTTCAATGATAGTGTAGAGGCTAGTAGCAGTCAAGACTTGGGAGACAAATGCATCATACTAAACACAGTGTTGAAATTTGGTACCGGAGGACAAGTGGCTCCCTAAGGCTTTGATCTTTGGCCTAGGGAAAAGTGTCCAAAAGAATTTAATTTTTCTCCTAAAGTGACTTTATAATTTTTATAAAGTCAAATCTAATTTAAAAGTGACTTTAAGTGATAAAGTTACTAAATTCTAATTTTAAAGTGACTTTAATAAAGTCAATGTAAAATTAGAAAGGAAAAGTGACTTTGGAAATAAATGACTAAGTGGGTCTTTATTAAAGTGGGGTGAATTAAAAAATAGAAAGTGAGATTTAAATGAGCATTTAATCTCAGCCCTAGATCTCAATCTATTTCAGCCATTGGATTTAGGGATTCCCCAAAAGTCACTTAGGGTTAGATTAAAGGAGGGAAAGGAGGAAAAGGTCAATTAATTCTTTCATGAGCAGATTGAGAGAAGGAGAGCAAGAGCAAGGGAGATTTCTAGACAGTGAGGAGAAGGACGCAGCAGCTTGGCACACATTACAAGGTAGCGTTTCAACAAGTTTGTACAGCTGAGTTAGCACACAGTGAAAGGCAAATTTTGGGCACGATTTTCTAGAAAGGCCATACAGCAGTTTTGGTTCAGATTCCAAGGAGGTCGTACAGCAAGTTAGCACGGAAATCGAGGAGCAGAAAATTTGAAGTTTGCTGGCACGTTTTTTTCAAGGGAGGCCATACAGCAAGTGGTTGTACCTTGGCACGCTTTTCTAGGCAGAAATCCGTACAGTTGTACTGTTGTTTTCTGCACAGAAATCGAGGAAAACCGTACAGCAGCATTTATGGCAGCTTGCACGCTTTTCTAGGCAGTCCATACAACAACATTTAAGGCTGAAATTTGGGCACAAAAACCGAGGAGGCCGTACAGCATTTATTGTTGTTCTATTTTGCTGTTTGCAAGTTTTTCCAGTTGGCTGTGAGGCATGGAAAACGAGATAAGTTGTAAAAGTTTGCTTGCTGATTTTTTGCTGAATATTTCTCTCACTGTAAAAAGCATTTTCCAAAAATAAGAAGGAGTTTTCGAACTGGTTTTCCCCAAGAGTTTTAGGGGGTTTTTCCAGGGTCATCTTGACCAAAAATCATTGTGTTTAAATGTGTTGAATGGCTGCTTGTATGTGCTGATATTTATTTCTGCATTTTCCAGCATTCTGTAATATTTCCAGAATTTGTGTTTTCAACAAAATTTATTTTCCAGTTGTTGAATGTATGGATATGGGAAAGGGCATTTAACTATTTTGGAGAAATAAGGTGAAACTGAAAACCGGGGTGGGAAATGAGAAATTTCTACATACAGATGATTCAGTATTTTGGATGCTTCTCAGTTGTCGTATTTGTAGTTGCAGCAGCAACAAATGAGAGGGAGTTGCAGTGCAAATGCAGAGTTGGCAGCAGTATAGCAGTGTCAGTAGCATCAGAGTTGCGCATTAGTTGGTAGGCAGCAGCACCAGCCATCAACGGCATGACAAAGGATGATACAGAGACATAGTGTTGTGGTAGGATGTGCAGCACTAGAACATAGTCCTCGCAAAGAGGGAGTGCTAGTTTTTGTAGCATCGGATGTGTTCTAGTCATGAAACTTGGTGGAGAGGCTAAAATACGTGAGATCTCCATAACCCATAAATCGTTTCTGGAAATTCCACCTAGACATAACCTAATTAGATTATTAACCTATTTTTAAATCTTTCCTAAATCTAAATTTAGGAAAACTGGTTAATTAATCAGAATTAATCAAGCAAGGTAATAATAGTCTAGAAATTCACACGGATCGATTTCAAGATGATCCTAGCCATTGATTAAGTTTTAATCTTGGTCGTTGGTGCTCCAACAAAGGATTATAAGAAGTCGATGGGCACTTGGAGAATACACTTCAGTAGTGCAATGTCTTTGGCAGATTGATTTCCAGAAAGCAGCAACAGTGGTCGGAAGGCCAAAAATCGAAGCAGAGACAGTGAGGGGCAGGGACAGTGAGACTGGAAGAAATTTTCCAGATCTAGCGAGTACATTTGCAGAGAGGCCGAGATTTCTCCACGAAGGCAGTTCGATTTGCTGAAGAGGGCAAACATTTTCAATTCCAGAGGCCGGGAAGTAGTCCCATAGTGTCGGAGAGACGTTTTCCCAGGTAGTAGCAGGCAGGACAGCTAAACTAGCAGACAGTTTAGGCAGCAATTGCAACAGGTAGCATCAGATTGACGCAGAGCCTACGCAAGCCCAGTGGGACAGCTTGCTTTTCAGAGGCAGTCCAGTGCCAGAATTGCCCAGAGTGAGGGTAATTTCCCTCTAGTTATTTTTGCTAGTATTTTCTCTGCAGGATAACTAGTATTCGGCATTAATATTATTGTACTCATAATTTCTCACTATTGCATAATAATAAAACCCTCAGCTACTGCACCGGTTTTCCCAAGATGGTTTTTCCGAGGACATATGTCCAAAAATAACTGCGCCAATTTTTTATGTGTGTGCTAGAATATTTTCAGTTTCCAGTGCTATTTTCTTTTGTAGTTTATTTGTGAAGGTTGCAGTGTGAATTATTTGGTATTTTCCGTAGCAGATAACTTGTTAAATTAAATTAACAATTAGAAAATTAATTTTCAATTGCTGCAATAGGATTTCAGAGTTGAAATTTTCACAGTCGACTATCTAGAAGTGTAGGAATTTACAGGGTAAGTTCCTCAGATAGAACACCAAAGGACACCGCTCACAAACAGATCACATATCAATACACCAATATTCTTGACGTGGTTAAAACCCTCAAAGAGAGAAACAGACCACAGCCTGAGCCAACGCGACCACTTCAGGTAATTTATTAATAAAAGAAAGAAAATTTAAATAAGATTCTCTCATGAACGGTCACCCTACAAATGACCCTCCATGCTCTTTAAATAGAGAGCATGGACCAATCGGGTGTTAAGCCATGGATCAAGTGTCGGTAATACTGAGGAGAGAATGAACCGTCGAATCACTTCATGTCTAGAACATATCGTGACCGTCAGATTGTAAGTTACAAGAGTACATAGTAAAGAAACACACTTTACCTAACTCTACACTAGACCAAGTTATACTTAACTATTTCCTATGTGTCGGAATATCCTAACATCACCCCTTAAGAACAACTTGTGATAGGATTGAAGGATGTACAAAATATGACACAATAGGAGAAGGAAGGAGGCATTAGAGCCTACCCCCCCTTAGTGACAACTTCCTGAACTCCAACCATAAATCGAAGTTTAATAAATTTCGCCTCTATGAGAGCCTTTGTAAAGATGTCTGCAACTTGATCATCAGTTAAACAATATTGCACTTCAAGAACATGGTCATCAATGAGTTTTCTGATGAAGTGCATGTGTAGTTCAATGTGTTTGTTGCGCTGATGTTGGACTGGACCTTTGCATAGTTGAATAGCACTTTGATTATCACACCAAAGTGTAGTCGGATGCTGCTGCTGAAAACCAAACTCTGACAAGATCTAACGAAGCCACAGGGCTTCCTTACTAGCTTCTATTGCGCCACGATACTCTGCTTCTACTGAAGAAAGAGAAATGGCACTTTGTTTCTTGCAAACCCATGTAATAGGTCCAGAACCAAGAGTGTGAAGGCATAACCTGCAGTAGGTTTCTGATCATCAGGGTCACTAGCCCAATCGGAATTAGTGAAACCAACCAATAGAGGAGATGCTTCTGTATTGTAATGAATCCCAAACTGAACTGTACCTCGAACGTAACAAAGTATTCTTTTAGCAGCTTTCCAATTACTTTCATGTGGGTTTTGCATAAACCGAGCAATAAAGCCAACAGTAAAGGAAAGGTCAGGACGAGTATGGGTCAGATACAAAATTTTTCCTACAAGCTGACGGTATAAGGTAGCATAAACTTCAGGGGAAGTACAAGTGACTGAAAGTTTGGCTCCAGACTAAAAGGGAGAAGGGATTGGCTTACAGTCTTCCATGTGAAAGTGGCGTAGAAGATCACAGGCATACTTGGACTGGGAGAGGGAAATACCTTCCTTGGATTACAAGACTTGAAGACCAAGAAAATAATGCAAGTGTCCTAAGTCTGTCATTTCAAACTTCTTTTTAAGGTTGGACTTCACATGGTTTATAAGGTTGCGATCACTACGAGTAAGGATAAGATCATCAACATAAAGAACAAGAATGATAAGAGACTTACCCACTTTCTTGGTGTAGATAGTATTGTCAGAATGACACCTAGAAAAGCCAGTATCTAAAAAAAAGCTATCCATTTTGGCATACCAAGCCCGAGGGGCTTGCTTGAACTGGTCGAACCTTCGCAAGACCAACCTCGCAAATCTCGACGACCTCCCATGGCAGATGAGAAGAAAGACGAGGGGGCAGGAGATCCTATCAAAATCTTGCTCGAAGAAGCCCTCG
>APFE030620009.1:64618-171820 GCA_000404065.3 Pinus taeda
TTTCGGGTCCTGAACTTCCGGAGCCGTTTTGAGGCCCTAAACGATGTTTTTTGGGAAATCTACCGCCAGCGATTTTTCGTGACTAAAAATCGTCTTTTCCGTCGTTGTCCTCGGAGAGATCTTTCCAACGGGCTATCATGCGCGTCAAACGGAGATAAGACGACCAATTCGCGACCCCGGGAAGTTGATGTACCAACTTACCAAAAAACGGGGCCCACAATTTGGCGTTTCATCTTCGGGTTAGGTTTTGGAATGTGAAGGGTTTTTCCATTGTTTCTCAACAATAAATAGGCCTTCGAGCCTCATTGTAACACAGTTCAGAGGCATGTAGCCACACATCTCTTCTCAGAGATAAGCTACCATCGCCCTAGCTGGTTTATTTCCATTTCTGGTTGTAAGCATATTTTAGTGTTTTCCATTAATGAAATGAAGTATTATTTCCACTGCATCTTTGTGTATATGGTTATCTCTGTAATTTGTTGCGTTCATGTTTAAATTCGGATTAGTAGAACTAGGTCATGCATTTCATATAGGATAGAATTTGCATATTGCAGCAATTGTTCATGTGGTGACTTGGAATTACAATTCAAATTGAGCAAATAATCAATCTTAAAGGCATTGTTCTCTAACTAACAATCTGAATAAATCTAATCAAGTGGTGCTTAATAATTATACTTGCCTATTAATTTCCACCAAGTTACTAGGTAATTCAGTTGTGTCTCCTTTACTTGTTGTTTTCCAACAAGTAGTTCACCTCTTCATCCATAGGGACTACCCAACTTAGTTTGCAATTAGGAGACAACTTAAACGAAGAGGGCAGGGATCAGAGTGGTAGCCCCTACCCTGAGCGTTGTCCCAATCTGATGTACAATTTGATCGACAACAAGGCCCTATATTAGGCATCCTAAATCTGGTGCCTTGCTCTTATTGTTTGTATTTTATTGTTTTCGTTAGACCATGGCCAGTCCCTTGAAATTCATCTCGATTTCATTTTGTCTTGTATAGAATTGGAGGGCCTTAGGCAAGCTTACTTGAGGACCCATGGGTTTATGGGAGCTTGCGTTTGTGGGGATGATCAATGTTAGTCTAACCTGCATCAAGGTGCACCTATGTCTTCCTGCATGGTTAGAGTCAATAGAGTTTGTAGGTTATCCTAGCTTTGGTGCAATATCTCTAAGACAATTCTCATTCATGGTAGTCCGGTATTGACAATTTTCACAATTCTCGAGGCAATTCACGGTTCCTAGTGCAAAGTGGTCCCAGAAGTCAAAAAGTCAACTTGGTTTCAATTTGTTCAGCTTGGCAACGGGATTACATGCCATGTAGAATTTTTCCTATCAGAAATGGTCATGGCTAGTTATAGCTTGGTCAAATTTGATCAAACAAGACAAACAAGTTTCAAAGTGATAGAATAGGGTCAGCATTGGGCAGTGTGGTATATGCATTACATGAGAAGTTGTCTACAAAATAAGAGGAACAAAACCCAAGCGTTGAAATTCCCAAATTCCTCAGAGCGTTAGAGAATCAACACAGTGGGAAAATGACATGGCAAGGGCAGTGATGATATGACAACGTTGGGCAAGAAATTAAGATTTGGAGGCATACCCAATTAGATCATAGTAGGGTTCAGCATATCCAAATGCCAAATTGACTAAGAAGTCTAGGGTGTTGGAGATCCAGAAAGCAAGGGGCTAAGCCGAAAGCAAAAATGTCAAGTGAACTAGCCATTATAAAAGTCAATTAGCCTTGGATAGGTCTAACTATGGTCGAGATGTCTTAGACCAAGGAAGTTAGAGATAGACCATTGAATTAGCCATTATGAAGTCAATCAAGCAACCAAATGACCAAGTCGAATTTCCTTCAACCAAGTTGATTTCTTCATGGACCAAGTTGAGCTATCAATGAGGATGTTGGAGGAGGACGTTAGGGTACTTTATGCTACCATTCTTCATCTTTGACAATTTTGAGCCACTAGCAAAGGGAATTTTGGACCAACTTGGACATTATGAACCAAATCGACCCCTTAGTGGGAAAATTAATTCATGTAATGTAATATTTTACGAAAAATACTAAGTCTCCAGCTACTAAAAAATAATTCTCGAAGAAGATTCCAACTAACCATTATCTAGCCATTAAAAATATTTTATAAAAGGCCAGCCTCCCCTCTATAACAATTGTTATTGTCTTGTGAGATTAGTGCCATTAATAAAGAACTTCATTTGCAAACTGATGTAAAAAAATTTGCATTGTGTGGGTTGGCTCTTACTATCTTTTTTTGTGTGATCTATCGTTGTATCCGCTTTAATCTAAAATTTCTCCAATTTGTAAGATCACATACAAGCTACAGGATTGCGTCGTTGAGGGGCTACATGTTGATATTTGTAGCTTGGGAGGTACTCCAAACCATAGGCTAGAGGGTTGTGGAGGAATTAGCTTCATAAGGTCACTTGTGGGCTAAGAACCCAAGTTTGGGGTTTTGTACCCAAAGGTGTAGGGCCAAAACCATGAGGAGAATTGATGACTTGGCACATGGAAATGGAAGAGGACCCTTAGAGGAGCAAGGCGCAACTTCAAGCACCATGAGATCCCTTGTGAAAGTGGAGATATGAATTTTTATATGTTTTATGTGGGTTTTGCTATGATACTTCATGTAGGCTCAACATAAAGTAAGCCCCCAAGGGCTAGTTGTAAACCCCTTAGCAAAACATATAAATAGAGATTGTTTGGAGGCTTATTTCACATCTTACAAGTGTGAAACATCACAAAGAACACTTCTGAGGCAGCTGCAGGGATAAGAGACCTAGCAAAAGTGGAAAAGGAGGTTTGTTTGGGCCTGTTTTCCTCGATTTTTAGGCCGAATTGGAGCAAGAACTGCCAGTGAAGAAGGAGGATGGTTTTGTGCTTGTTTGAGAGTTGGCTATGTGGTACATTATCTTGAAAACGGGTTCAGTCGTCTCTACTAGGATCCAAGTTGTTGTAGCATCTTTCTTGAGGGTTGAGAAGGTATAACAATGGGCTAGGAGGTGTCTTTATGACAAGCACAAGGACTGTCCTATTGAGGGAAGGAAAGTTGCAGACTTTGCTAGCATAAACAGCGAAGGAGAAGGGTTGTAACAGTGGTTACAATTAGCCCTAACCAGAGGGCTGAGATTGCAGAGGAAGGACAGAACTCCGGGACAAGAAGGACAGTAGATTGCAAAGGTATGGTTGTTCTCTTGTTGTGATGTTTTACTAGTGGATGGTTGTCCTAGAAAAGGATAGTTGGTTAGGCATCTTAAGGTTGTTGGAGGGCAACAAGTAGGTGCTCTAAGTAGCCCTAGATCGCTTAACAAGGACTTTGGCAGTTGTAAGAAGGGTGAAAATTTGTGTAGGCTTGGCACTGATTCTTGAAGGACAAAGGAAAGAGGTCAAGGGAGTAGATTACATCAGCCCAAGTTCATTGTTGGAGAAGGACATCTTACAGTGATAAGTGGGCAGCCCTCCATGCCCTAAGTGTGTCTTCATCGAGCAGCACAGGAAGGCACTAGTGGGAAGAAAGTCCCTAAGAGTTGCATCCTTGAAGGACTGAGGAGCAGCTAGTGGGAAAGAAGTCCCAAAGGAGTTGAGGACCAGCAATGGGCAGTTGAGAGTTGTTCACAAACGAAGTTGTGAACAAATCGACAGGGGACTCTATGTGTTGATGCGTTGAAGGACTAACAATCAGCTAGAGAGCAGTTGGAGTCATGTTCAATGACCTAATGGAGTTGGTTCATTGATAGAGGCGGGCTGGAATTATTGCAGATCGAAGTCGAAGGACCGGGTAAATGTGTTCAGGGTAGGTGGACTAAAAGGGTTGTGTGTGACCACCATAAATATGTAGATCATATTGTATCTTGTTCAAGGTAGATTGGTTGTCGAAGGACTAACACCAAACCCTAGTTTGTATTCATGTATCAATGAATGTATGAGGGCCATTATCCTTGGTACGAGCAACAAGTAGGTGCTCTAAGTAGCGCTAGATCACTTAACAAGAAAGACTTTGGCAATTGTAAGAAAGGTGAAGATTTGTGTAGGCTTGGGATTGATTCTGAAGGACAAAGGAAAGAGATCGAGTAGATTACATCAGCCCAAGTTCATTGTTGGAGAAGGACATCTTACAGTGATAAGTGGGCAGCCCTCCATGCCTTAAGTGTGTCTTCATCAGGTAGCACAGGAAGGCACTAGTCGGAAGAAAGTCCCTAAGAGTTGCGTCCTTGAAGGACTGAGGAGCAGCTAGTGGGAGAGAAGTCCCAAAGGAGTTGAGGACCAGCAATGGGCAATTGAGAGTTGTTCACAAACGAAGTTGTGAACAACTCGACAGGAGACTCTATGTGTTGATGTGTTGAAGGACTAACAATCAGCTAGAGAGTAGTTGGAGTCGTGTTCAATGACCTAATGGAGTTGGTTCATTGATAGAGGTGGGCTAGAATTACTGCAGATCGAAGTCGAAGGACCGGGTAGATATGTTCCGGGTACGTGGACTAAAAGGGTTGTGTGTGACCACCATAAATATGTAGGTCATTTGTATCTTGTTCAGGGTAGATTGGTTGTCGAAGGACTGACACCAAACCCTGGTTCGTATTCTTGTATCAATGAATGTATGAGGGCCATTATCCTTGGTACGGGAGCCCTAGACAGTTGTATTATAGTTTGTTAATATAACAGAGTTGGGCAGTTGAAAATTTTAAAAATTGTCATGTGTGCTAGTTGAATCACTAATGTGTAATTTTCTATTGAGACAAGTAGGATGGTTGAGGTACATGAGTAGGTTTGTGTCAATGACTTTAAGACATAACCCAGATTCTCATGTTCCATGGAAAATCAACATGGTACCAAAGCTACTTTGAAGGGCCAATGAATCAGAGTGTGCACATCAAAGTAGCTCAGAGGGAGCCGAGATAGTCTAGATCATGGAGCAGAGGGTTCAGCTGAAGACATGGAGATGTGGTCTTGACTGGCTTGGCAGCGAGATTGGCTAGGAGTTCTGGTAGATTGGTGGGGAACCTAGTGAACAACAGTTTGTTGTAGGGCAGGTTGTTGATCATGGACTTCTTAAGACTTGCCATGGATCATTGGGACAGCTCGAGGATTGTTTTGGCATGATCGAGATTGCTTCATGTAATGGACTGCATGTTGGCAAGCTAGCTTCTTCATTGGATCATGATGTTGCATATTCGAGATTGGAGGGATGTGCACAAGTTGTGTTGATCCAGGAGGATGAGTGCTTGCAGGATTGGGTTGCAGTGATGATGGTCTGTGTTCGACCACAGCTCGGACTGACCTTGTAGGACACGAGATCAATCGTAGGTTGAGCCAGTGGAGATCATGTAGACTCAAAGGGAGTCTAGCTTCAGAGGGAGCAACCGTATGGAAGTTAAGGTCTTTTGATTCAGATGAGATGAAGCAGAGGCACTACTGAGATAGCATGGTTCATTCTATAGAGTAGCTGTAGTGATGAATGCTAGATGGGTTGGTGTCATCAGTGATGATGATGGTGAAGACTTCCTAGTGTTGGAAGTACTTCCCTCACTAAGAAGGGGTCTTGAGATTTGTAGCTTGGGAGGTACTCCAAACCCTAGGCTAGAGGGTTGTGGGGGAATTGGTAACATAAGGTCACTTGTGGGCTAAGAACCCAAGCTTGGGGTTTTGCACCCAAAGGTGTGAGGCCAAACACATGAGGAGAATTGATGACTTGGCACATGGAGATGGAAGAGGACCCTTAGAGGAGAGGGGCAACTTCAAGCACCAGAAGATCCCTTGTCAAAGTGGAGATATGACCTTTTATATGTTTTATATGGGTTTTGCTAAGATAGTCCATGTAGGCTCAACATAAAGTAAGCCCCCAAGGGCTAGTTGTAAAACCCTTAACAAAACATATAAATAGAGATTGCTTGGAGGCTTATTTCACATCATCCAAGTGTGGAACATCACAAAGAATACTTTTGAGGTAGCCACGAGGATAAGAGGCCTAGTGAAGGTGGAAAAGGATGTCTATTTGGGTTTGTTTTCCTTGATTGGTTAGGTCGAGTTGGAGCAAGAGTTGCTAGCAAAGGAGGATGGTTTTTTGCTTGTTTGAGGGTTGGTTCTGTGGTATATTATTTTGAAAACATGTTGAGTCATCTCTGCTAGAATCTGAGTTGTTGTAGCATCTTTCGAGGGCTAAGAAGGTAAAACAGTGGGGTGGGAGGTGTCTTTATGACCAACACAGGGACTGTCCTGTTGAGGGAAGGAAAGTCGCAGACTTTGCTAGCATAGACAGCTAAGGAGAAGGGTTGTAACAGTGGTTACAGTTAGCCCTAACCAAAGGGTCGAGATCGCAGAGGAAGGAGTTGAAAACATGTCGAGTCATCTCTGCTAGGATCTGAGTTGTTGTAGCATCTTTCGAGGGCTAAGAAGGTATAACAGTGGGGTGGGAGGTGTCTTTATGACCAGCACAGGGACTGTCCTGTTGAGGGAAGGAAAGTCGCAGACTTTGCTAGCATAGACAGCTAAGGAGAAGGGTCGTAACAGTGGTTACAGTTAGCCCTAACCAAAGGGTCAAGATCGCAGAGGAAGGATAGAACTCCAGGACAAGGGCAGTAGATTGCAAAAGTATGGTTCTCTTGTTGTGATGTTTTACTAGTGGATGGTTGTCCTAGAAAAGGACAGTTGGTTGGGCATCTTAAGGTTGTTGGAGGGCAACAAGTAGGTGCTCTAAGTAGCCCTAGATCAACTGACAAGAAGGACTTTGGCAGTTGTAAGTAGGACTTTGGCAATTCTAAGAAGGGTGAATATTTGTCTAAGCTCAGGACTGATTCTTCAAGGACAAAGGAAGGAGGTCAAGGGCGCAGATTACATCAACTGAAGTTCATTGTTGGAGAAGGACATCATGCAATGATAAGTAGGCAGTCCTCCATGCCCTAAGTGTGTCTTCATTAGGCAGCTCAGGAAGGCAATAGTGGGAAGAAAGTCCCTAACAATTGTGTCCTTGAAGGACTAAGGAACAACTAGTGGGCAAGGAGTCCCAAAGGAGCTGAGGACCAGCAGTGGGTAGTTGAGAGTTTGTTAAACACACACATGGCAGCAACAAATATGAAAGATAAAACATGAGAATATATTTTTATTAACAAGAGATATACATTTATAATACATGGTTTGACCGTTGGGTTTCACATCCCAAGGTCTCTTGGACTTCCTTTTGTCTATTCAGCTTCCACACTAACCCATTGAGGATTAGGTGTCCAACATTCCCCCCTTAATCCAAAGGGCTGTGTATGAGTCCAAGAAGAGAGTTGTAATACAAAATGTGCAAAAATGCATGGCAACACTAGGCTGAATGTGCTCTCTGAAATGTTGGTATAAAGGGCGGTGGCTTAAGGATGACCACCAACACTGGAACACTTAGTGCAGTTCCTGGAACTCTTCCAAAACTGGCAAGAAGCTGAAGTCTTCTGCTAGAGGAAATGCTCTTATTGTTTTGAAGAGGGAAACCTTCAACCAATAAAGGGAGGTCTCACCTCGCATAAAAGGGAGAACTTCAACCTGAAAAGGGAAATCTCAACCTGTGATGGTTTAAGGATGACCAACAACTCTGGAATTGCGAACTCTTCCAAAACTGGCAAGAAGATGAAGTCTTCTGCTAGAGGAAGTGTTCTCAATTTTGTTCATGGAATTTTTCTGAAACTTGCAAGAAGCTGAAGTCTTCTGCTAGAGGAAGTGTCCCAGATTACCAACTGAAGGCATGCTCAGGGGCATCTTTGTTTCTGGCTACAACTCTGAATCTGGTACAGCAGGTTGTGGCTCAGGCTCGCTTGAGGTGGCTTTGAAGCTTGTAGATGACCATCATTTCTCCCCCTGTCAGATACGAGGTGAGATGATGAAGAAAACTCAACTGCAAGACTGTTCAATTCTCTGGAACAAGTTCTGACATGTGACTGAAATATCTTCTTGGTTGTTGATGGCCATTACCAAGAAGCGATCCATCCTAGATGAATCTTTGTTCTTGAATGAGACTTGTTTCTAAAGCATCTGTTTGAAGAATAACTCGTTTTATGACAATGCTTGCATGGATGAAGATCAAAACAGTGATCTTTCAGATGGCCAACTCAGTTACAGTGTTGGCATTTCACAATCTGTTGTTATTGTTGTGGAAGAGGGGCGGACTCTGGAACAGCTGGAGGTGAATTGTCATGAAGGAATCCAGCACTCTGAAACTAAATGGGCTTTGAGTAGTCTGGAATGTGAAAGGACAAGTCCTTGTCATATCCAAGACCAGTTATGTGCTTGTTGTGGACAAGCTGTTCCCAAGGTCTGATGATGGGCTTGGGAAGTGTAGACTGAGTTTCTGCATCTGCATGTACAACTGCTACTTTATTGGGCATTGGATCTGAATGAACTTCAACATTATTTACTTGCTTATGATGGGTTGCAGTCTCAATGTTCTGAATAGAAACATGTTCAGAATGATGACTCCTCTGTTTTTATTCTTCTTGTTGTATCTGAGTTTCGAGCTGCAAAAATTCTATCTTCTCTTGTGCATTTTGCAGACAAATTCTAATGTCAGCCAGAGAGGATTTGTTGATTTTTACTATGTCATTAGTAGTAGACTGTATTAGAATTTTCAAAAGTTCTAATACTTCATAAGCTTTCCCCATTTTCTCCAATTCAAGAGTGCCAAGAAAAATGCAAAATAATGACAACAATTTTAAGCACTTGAATTCTCTAGAAAGAAATATGTAGACACTTGCAACAGGGTCGATATAAAACAATCTTGTCCTCTTTGAAATAATTCCCTTCCTCCTTAATTTAATGGCTTCATATTTTGAGTATTTTGAAGGAAATTGAAAGCACTTCAAGTTAGCACACGTTGGAATTTATACATGTGTTTGTCCTTTACTGTATTGCGATGTCGAAAACAACAAGCAAAACGCTCATAAATCTGAATTGTTGTTGCAAACAAATAGCAGACAATCTGGTGCATATAATGCTGATATCACCCCAACAATTAAAGCAACCTTCTCATTAGAATCTGTTGAGAAAAACAAATTTGTTTGTTGCACATAAATTTATGCCCAAACTGCACAACAGGAACAAGTAAATTGAACAAGCAGCGACTTTAAATTGAATTGGAGCAACTTCGTTAATATGCCAATAGCTCACTGTCCCAACTTCCCTCAAACAAATGAAGTCCTTGTTCTTTCAGATTATCTTCTGTGTCAGATCACAGAAGCATATCACATGTCTCAAATTATTTGCACAATGGTCATGGGTTCAACGCATCAATAGTTCAATACAACACCATTCCAACACGCGGTGACTAAAATGAACAGTATTTGAATGTACATACGATGGCCTTAAAAATATACAACTAACGCACAACATTTACCATTTAAACACACAAAACTCTTTCTTGAACGCAAAATTTGTGCCTCTCTCATCCATTAAATTGAAATGACCATCACACCATCTCCAAACTATTCAACGCAAAGAGCAAAGAACGCTCTTTCCAAACACAGAGAAAATAGGGACATATGACAAAATATGGCAAGGAATAATGGCAGGAATAGGAGTTACACACAAAGAGAGGCTAATTGACGTCTATTATTGTGACAGAATGAAGGGAAGAGCCAAATTAAGAAAGAAAAACCAATAATGCACAAATTCCAGCAATGAATAACAAAGTCAGGCGATATTGGCACACGCAGTGTAGGTGTTGAGACGGCTAAGCTTGCAGTGCTCCTCTCGAAGATCGTCTTCTAATACCCTTATTGCTCCTATCAGTCGTTCATATTTCTGTGTTTCAATGCGAAATTCCCATCAAATTATCTCCAACCAAATCAGACACAAACGGTAAGCGCAATCAATGGAATTCATTTATATCTAAAACAACGGGTCGTGCTTTATTCTATTATCTGTACCTCAGAAGACATTTGAGACTTGTCACTGTATGCAGAAATCTTGTTCTTGGACTTTAGGTTCTTTCCTCCAATTGCTTGAGATGAGAAGAAACCGAATAAATAAATGGACGATAAAGAATGATTGTCAGGTCAGCAAAATCTCTGCAACGAGCCGACCATTCTGGGTATTCTCTTAATAATATGAATTCATTGCCATTGCGTTATTACCATTGTGTGAGCTCATTTTACCGAAAGCGGATTCCTTTTCTTAATTCGAAGTCTGACACTACTGCCTTAACCAGAACAACCTAGGGGATTCCCCTCGGTTGAATTTTTATCGCGCACTGTGTGAGTGTAGAACGGATTTTTTAGAAACTCGCATTCATCGAAGCAGCGTTCTTCGTTCCAGCGTGGAGGCAACTGATGCGCACCAGTCCAAAGCTCACTTCCACTTGTTATCAAGTCTCAGAATATCAAATCCTTTGAACATGTTCAGTATACTTAAAACAACCATTGTATAACCAAGACTGTGATGATATACATTCCAGTACCTTCGAAACTTGTGCTCTTTCTTTGGCTTCAGGGGCAATGCAAAGACTTGCAATGTTCCGAATGCAAAAATTGCAATTTTGAGGCTTCGATGGCAGCGTTACACAAGTATGGGACAGCACTAGACAAAATATGGGAGCAGTGATAAAGCTGATGGTAGAACTATCACGCAGTCAGGATTATGAGATTGGAACAGGGGATTCACCTCATAAGGATTGCAGAAGGTTATGAAATGGCTTCAAAGTTAGCAGTAGAGCAATATTGAATCTCTAGTTGGTATCTGGCAAGTCAGACCAAAGAATATATGGAATATGGCAAACAATGGCATACAACGGTTATGGCAGAGAGCCCACAGAGCGCAGAAAGGAAAGGAAAGAAAAGAATATGGTGCAAAATGAGGAATAAAATACTCAATTCTGACAAGCAGATAGGGCATTAATTAATGTTGTCAAGAAAGCTATTGGACTGGCAAAATCTGACCAATTTAGAGGCATATTTGACAGGTGTGGAAAAGAACTCAACAAGATTCATGCTGAGAGGTCAGATCCATAGGCGTGTGGCAAGGAAAATGGACAGATACACTGTGAAATCTGCTTAGTAATGAAATAGGTGTGTATGCACACAGTGAAACGCTCTATAAGGTGGCAATTCTGATCAACTCTGATTAGGAGAAAGGCAGAACTAACATGTATATAGAGACCACAAAACAAGTGGCTCAAATTGGAGCAGGACCAACAATCAACCTTGCTCTGATACCATGTTAAACACACACATGGCAGCAACAAATATGAAAGATAAAGCATGAGAATATATTTTTATTAACAAGAGATATACATTTATAGTACATGGTTTGACCATTGGGTTTCACATCCCAAGGTCTCTTGGACTTCCTTTTGTCTATTCGGCTTCCACACTAACCCATTGAGGATTAGGTGTCCAACAAAGTTGTTCACAAATGGAGTTGTGAACAACTCAACAGGAGTCTCTATGTGTTGATGCATTGAAGGACTAACGATCAACAAGAGAGCAATTGGAGTTGTGTTCAATGACCTAATGGAGTTGGTTCATTGATAGAGGCAGGTTGAAATTGTTGCAGATCGGAGCCAAAGAACAAGGTAGATGTGTTTAGAGTACATGGACTAAAAGGGTTGTGTGTGGCCACCGTCAACAAGTAGGTCAGATTGTATCTTGTTCAAGGTACATTGGTTGTCGAAGGGCTGACACCAAACCCTCATTTGTATTCTTGTATCAGTGTACATATGAGGGCCATTATCCCTGGTACGAGAGCCCTAGAAAGTTGTATTACAGTTTGTTAATATAACAAAGTTGGGCAGTTGAAATGTTTAAAAATTGTCATGTGTGCTAGTTTACTCACTGGTGTGTAATTTTCAGTTGTGCAAAGTAGGATGGTTGAGGTACATGAGTAGGTTTGTGTCAATGATTTTAAGACCTAGCCCAAATTCTCATGTTCCATGAAAAATCAACACTACATACCCAGGTGCAGGCAGCAAACTACAGAGAAATCACACTTTGTCTTTTTGTTGCAGGTGAATCGTTCAAAAGTGAGTTGATCCATTCTAATAGGGAGCTTCAACTAGGAAAGGAATATGTACCTCCCCACACACTCAAAACGAATGTCAGAGAACACCATGCTAGGGGGCGCTCCTAGTTGGGTCCGAATAGTGGTAGAAATATTAAGTCACAAGTGAGAGCAATTTCATTTTAACACCAATCCCACCTACCCAATAAAGCAAAAGATCAACCTTAAGAGGAGTGTGTTTCACAACCCCGTTTTGAGGTGAAGTAAATTTGGCACAAGGTAAGAATTGCAGTAACCACTTTATCTAAGAAATTCAAAAAAAAAATCTTAGTTTAATATTTTTACTTGCTGATTTTTCAGATTTATATCATAAACAACAAGATTATTTACCTTGGGATATAAAAAATAAAGTTAAATCTAAACCAAGGGTTGATATATTGAGTTGGAATTATTATTTGGATATCTTTGATTCTTTACATCTTTGTATCAAGTGATTTTATTGTGGATCCATGCTTTTACTGCTCAAAGTTCTCTGCTCATACCAAGTAAGTTATTCATCTGGAACATTACACATAAACTCTAGTTTGAATTTATATTGTTGATTCATTGATTTAGAGTCAAAAATACACTTATTTCCAGTTGTTATAAAAGTGAACTCAATTCTAAAAATTCTCTAAGAATAGCACCCAATGGGAATTGATCATTGGAACACAGAAATACAATTTCCAGCCTGTTGGAAATTAATGTTTGTTGTTGTTCATGAGCTTGGAAGGGGTCTTTCAAGATCAAACTAGTACCTTCCAGTCTTTCAAAATCAATAATGGTTTTCTTATTCTTGTTATTTCTCAATTACACTTTTGTTTATTTGCTTTCTACAACTAGATTTCCTTCTATATTGCTTTATTTATTTTCCTTTTGCAACTATATTTTGTCTATTTTGTTCCAAATATTTGCTTCAACTAGCGAGAAATGCCACAAGTGGTATCAGATCCCTTTCCTATGCCAACACACAATCCAATTTTAGAAGAAAAGTTAGGGTAGAGATGTGTTCCGTCTTTAAATAACACACAGATCAGTCATTTAGCAAGTAAACCCACAAGTGGGAAGAATACACACAGAAAACACAAGATACGTCACCTGGTTGAACACCCTTCTAACATTTATTGGTACCCTTTTGAGTAGCCCATCATCAAAGAACACCTATATATAAAATTGTCTTCCACATACCTCCAAGTATATTGCAAGACCCCTAGGCACACGTGAAACCAACCTTACATAATACTATTGACCAATGACCATCCTATTGCTATAGTACACTGAGAACAGCACTCAAAGAGATCATTCTCACATACTAGGGAATCACATTGTATGGCTAAGGGTATCATCTATCATCATTGGTGCCCTGAAAGATTCAGCCATGTGCTATTGTTGGAAACCATCCAATATATAAAAGAGCTATAGCACTTTGACACTCTTCTAGCCTTAGATCCTACAAACCTTAGCCTCTTCATGCAAACCCTAGCTTGCATTGCTTACCCACTTTATTAGAAATACAAAAAATTCTGGCTAGCTTACCAAATTGTGTCAAACAAGCACAATGGAACACTATATTGATGCTTTTGGATGTTTGGTTTTTAAAACAAAAAATTTAACTAATGAATGTTTTATGAAATGCTTTATCAGTGGTCTTAAGGAAGAAATCAAAGCCCACATAGAGATGAACAACCCTACTACTTGGTTGTAGACCACTCAACTTGTTCACCATGCCCAAGCTATATATTACACTCATTCTAAACACCCTAGTTTTGTTCCACATCCCCACCCAAACACGATAGCTCCTCAACAACCTACCCCAGCCCTCGAGGTCCACAAGTTGATATGTGTTGAAATGGCGGAACATCAACTCAAGGTTCTCTACTAAAATTGTGATGAAAAATATTCTCCAAAGCAAAAATATACGGAGCTGAAATTATTCATGTCCCTTTCTAAGAAGTCACTTCCACCACCTAAGAAGGTCCTCTTCCTATTCAGCCAAGTGAAGAACCCCAAATCTCCCCATATGCTTTGACCAATATTTCTTCTCAAATGTTAAAGTTGGTCAGTTATATCATGCAGTGGAAGACCATTGTCTTAATTGAGAATGGTGGCACTTATAATTTCTTTCACCATCATGTTGCTATTGAAGACTTTAAGGATGCTTCTCATCTAGTTCATCTAAATTTGCAGTTAGTATTGGATGAACACCAACAAGTCTAAGAAGTCTTTGAACATCCCCAAGGATTACCACCCTCATGTGGAGAACATGATCATATCATTCCACTATTTCCAAGTAAGCTACCATCCAATTTGCAGTTATATCATCATCTTTTTGCCCAAGAAATGAAATTGGAAACATTGTATAGGAGCTATTAGCTGCCAGTATCATTCATCCTAGTACCAGCTCCTACCCTTCTTCAGTTGTCGTGGTCCTTAAAAAGAAAGGCACTTGGTAAATGTGTCCTGATTTTTGTGCTCTTCACAACTTGACAATTAAAGATAAATTCCCCAATCCAGTCATTGATGATCTCTTAAATGAGCTACATGGAGCACACTTCTTCACCAATTTGATCTTCCTTCTAGTTATAACCAAATTCACATGACAGAAGCCGATTCTCCCAGAATTGCTTTCTGCAGTGATGATGGTCATTACAGGTTTTTGGTGATACCCTTTGGTCTTTACAACACACCTTCCACTTTTTAAAACCTCCTGAACCACATATTTTAGCTTCTTCTACACCATTTTGTTGTAGCCATCCTTGATGATATTGAAATGTGTAGCTTGGGAGGTACTCCCACAACCCCTAGGGTACTGGGTTTGTGAGGAGTTGACCCATGAAAATGGAGCTTCATGGGAAATGTACCCAAATGGTAGGCTTTGTACCCAAAGCTGTGGGCAAAGACCCAAGTGGAAAATTAATTGTTTAATCATGTTTGTATGAGGGACAACCTTGAAGGGCTAAGGGGCACCTAGGGCTTCAATGGTGAAGGCATAAGTCAAAAGAAATGAATTGTATTCCTTAAGAAGATGGTGTTTAAGCAAGATTGCTTAGGTCAGCTTGGTTAAATGTCATGACCCTTGGTGAGGAAAGGCACCACCAAGGAGCACTATAAGAAAGATGTAAGATGAGTTTGTTTGGCATCAATCCAAGCATCTCTTCTCAAGTGTATCTGCCCTCAAGAAGTGCAAATAGCCTCATGTAGCCGCAGGACCTAAAGAAGGACGAGTTTGGAGCATGTGTGGTTTTCTCAAGTCTGCTTGAAGACCGAGTTTTGCCCAGGTAAGAGGATGGATTACTCCTGTGATTTTGTGCCCTTGTGTACCTCTGTTGAGCGAAGGTTTTGGACGTTATTTTCTGTGGTCCATGCCCTAGACTAGGGCTGCTTCTATGCTGTTCAGCCAGCCGAGTTCTGTCCTAAAGTTTGTCCAAAAGGCTGTGTTAATCCGCCCTTGAATTCTGTGATTGTTGGAGAGGAATGAGACCCTAAGGAAGGTGACAAGATGTCTGTCTTGCCACTGTATTGAGGGCCACAGTTCCCTGTGTTATGCGAGTTGTTTCAGGAATCCAAGAGAGGGCAAAATTGTGTCTCTAAGTGTGGACAAAGGTGCGAAGTAGGGCAGAAGTAAGGGGCTGTCATAGTGTGAAAGGTTAAGGGCTGATCGTTGGAGGAGAGTGCTGGAAGTGAAGTGTGTGAAGTCTGTTCGACAGGGAGGATCAGGCAGCATGTTGATTGGCCTAGGTTCAGACATTTTGGTGTAGCAAGAGGTCTGTAAGAGGGCAGTTCATTGTGCCCTAAGTACCCTGATTATGTAGCAAATCAACATGGTGAGGGCTGTTGAAGAAGACCCTAAGTTTAGTCATCTAAGGAGCAGCTAGAGCAACACTGTTAGAGGGAAGATTTGTGGACATTGTGTTCAGTGGTTCTTGAAGAAGCGGATCAGTGTGTGAAGACAGAATTTGAAGAACCTATGATCAGTCTTTTTCGAACAACAGGAGGATTGACAGAAAGCAGTTTGATGAGCTGAAGATGCAAGCAGAGGGCCCTTTGAGCAGCAGTGGAAGAGGCATTGGAGCAGCAGTACTTTCTACAAGATAGGTGGCAAAGGACCTGTCAGGTGTTCAAGGTACGTGGACTGAAAGAACTGGTGTGAGATCTCCTTCAGCAAGTAAGTCAAGTGTGTCTTGTTCAAGGGTAAATTGATTGTCATACATTGTTGACATCAAGCCCTAGTTTCCTTGTATGAGGGCTAATTGTAAGGGTCATGATCCCTGGTACAGGAGCCCTATGTTTGTTGTATTAAAGTTGTAATATAACAAGTTTTGGGTTTGCAAAAATCTATTGTGTACCACATTGATCACTGTTGTACACTTTTCCGCTGTGCAAAGTGATAGTGCTGTGGCATTTTAGTGTGTTTGTGATTGTGTACTGTTTATTTGTCTTTTGAAACTATATTTCATCTGTTTTGCTCTGAAGATTATGTTTCAACTAAAGGGAACACCACACAAACTCTTGCACTTTTATAATGATGATCATAATAATATCTCTTAAGGAACCCATCTGATTCATCATAGAGTTGATATTTAACATGCGTAATTAGGCATTTGACGCAAGCAGAGCTAAAGGCACGCCTTTTTTTATCACGTATTTTCATTGAAAAATAGCAACAGTTATAAATTCCTATATGTGTGATTAATAGAAAGAATGTTGTTTCCAATAATAACTGAGTGCATGTTGTTTCCAATAATAACTGAGTGCAATTTCAGGTGAGAACATGGGCTGCTTAATATGCATGCGGTTGCATTTGAGCCGTGAGCTTTGTCAGTGCTAACAAAACAAAAAAGAAAATAGATCTGTGTCATAATTCAGTCAATTACATTTTGTAGAGTGATACAGAAACTGATAGATACCAAATTTTTGGTCCTTGATGTGCAGAGGTGGCAAGTTGCAACTAAGTAATAACCAAATCAATCACAGTTGCATTTAAAAGTTAACTATAGCAATTCAAACGGGCACTGCAATCTCATCTTCTTGGTTATTAATCCCCTTCCTCAATTTTCTAAAGTCCCTCAGGATGTCAAGCTCTGAATCGAATTTTAGGGACTTCAAAGACCCAATTCTATCACTCTAGTCATGTAAGAAAAACTATTCGTCCAACTCAAACATTTAATATGAAGAAAACAATGAGGCTTTACTACCTTGGGGAAATGAGAAATTGACCTACCTGCAAGATATTGGGTTGACAGGCAAAATCATCACATTGTCCCAGAACTCCTTCGGATTGCTGTTGACAACCGTTTCCGTTTGGATGGTCGGAATTTACATGTCTTTCCTCGCATTTTCTCCCGCGCTTCCTTCCTGCTCCCGTAATTGACTTTGGTTTGCTTCCCCTCTCCTGAACAGGCGCGGAATGTGGAGAGGTGTGTTGGGTAGAAATCTCATGCTTTTGCTTTTGGTTCTGCTCTTGTGGGTGATCAGGGGTTGATTGTAGGTTGAGCAGGCCACTAATAGCCTGCAAGTCTCGCTGATCTGGAGAGATTGGACAGCATAAAGACGCGTGAGGAGAAGATTCGGACTTTTTCATTGACTTTTTCTTCTGCCTCACTGCTTGGAGCATCACAGATATGGGTTCGTCATCCTCCATGGCTGTATGTACTTTATATGCTGGTAAGAAAATGAATTATATCATATGAATGTTTCACCATGAGCTTTGCTTCAAAGGTCATGCATGAGGTTGATGAACGGCTGCGTCTGCCTGCCATAAACCATTTTCGTTATCGTCGGATACTCGGAGATTGCACTAGGGCTAGATCGCCCGCAGAGAAGTCACGAGTGTTTAAATTCCCTTTTTTTCAAACTTATAATTCGTGTCTTATGTTTTCCGTCTGAACTTGAACTTGAGGTGATATTATGGCATGTCTGTCGCTTTGGTATTTTTTTTTGTAACTTCTCATATGGATGGGAAAATAATAATAAAATTTATTTTTAATAATATTTTTAATTATGGTTTAAGAATATGTGGTCCCCAAAATTATAGTTTGAAATTTAAAGAAGTAAAATATTGTTAATTATTACATGAAATTTTAATTATAGTTTGGAATTTAAGGAAGTAAAATATTATAGAATTTAGACTTCTGTGATCCATAGCATGTAAGAGAGAATAATTTCGACAAAATCACATAAAAAAAATTATTAGTCAATGTGTTTCGAACTTTTTCTAAAAATTTATAAGTTTAAATTTAGAGTGAAATAGTAAGTATATTTTTGTAAATTTTAATAGTCAAATAACTGTATGAAGATGGCTTTTTTTTCTTATAAATAAGGAAATTTTATACACCAATTTAATGTTTGCATTGGCTATCATCTTAAAATTAGATTATTATTATTATGAGATGTAGATCAATTAGTTTGAGTGGAGTGTTCCCACTACATCTTAGATTCAAACATTATAGGAAGGGTTGAAGGGTTGAGAATAGGTTATTATTTATTAAAATATTTAATTTAATTATAGTTTATGTTAAATCTAGGTTTCCATCCATATTCTAACCACAAAATTAGGTTTTGAAAAATTGAGGCTAAAATACTTATTTTATTAATCCCAAAAAAAATGTCCTTTGAATCACAAAATTCAATAAACTTAAAATTCACTTACACAAAAATGTTTTATTTATTTTTTTGAGATAATTAAATGTTTTAAAAAATATTTTCTGAGTAAGAGATATTTTACATTTTATTTAACTTTTGAATAATAATTTTTTTCAATATTTATAAAGTAGAGATTTCCGTTTATTTGATTTTTGAAATAATATATATTATATATATATATAAAAAGTAAGACTCCTTTGAATATTATTTTATGAAGTTAAACAAAGTATATAATATATGAAAAAAAAAAAAATATTAAAGAATTTTTTTCGTATTTAATAAAATATTTAAAATAAATTGGTGTCCTTTCGGGTTATTTATTTAATAAATAAAAAAATATATTAAAATTATAAACTTAATTGTAGTTACAAATAAAGTATAAAATAGGGTAATTTTTTCAAATTTGAGAAAAAAAATACACATAGCCAAATTATGCAATAAGAAATAATTTTAATAAATATAAAATTAATAAATTAATTGTAGTTTTGCATAAAGATATAAAATAGGATAATTTTTTAATTTGAAATCAAGAATTTATTTATAAGAAGAGTTTCGGGTAAATCACATGTAGAAAACCTTTGTCAAAGGGAGTAGAGTATGTATGCCTTATAGACTTAGCAGTCTTCGTGACCTTAAAAATGGATATTATTATTATTGGTCCTGACGATGAACCCACGCTAGTTGGTTCGAAACGCGTGGACAAAGGTTTTCTAATTGGTTCGAAACGCGTGGACAAAGGTTTTCTAATGTGATTTACGCCTAAACTCTTCTTATAAATGTTATGGATCACAAAAGCCTCAATTCAACAATCAAGAATTCGCATCACCAAATTACTCAAATAAGAAAAATCTAACAGATTGTTATTATATAAGATTATTTACTAATGGTCCATAGTCACTCCATGATGTGAAGGTCACCAATTCGAAATTCCCTGGGTAAAAATCCAATCATATTAAAGATTGGTTTGACGGTACAATCTCCAATCATTTTGACTACTTAAATACCCGTGAGTTGCAGTTTTTCAAATCACAAATCAAACCTAATGTAATTTTGGAAACTCACACCATTTGATAAACAAAAAAACTACTAATAAAATAATTATAAATCAAAATATGTTAATATCAATTGAGTAAAGTGATTATGATAATTTCTTTCCATAATTTCCAGATACATCTAAATAATTATTAAAAAAAAAAAAAAAAAATGTTTAACATTAATGCTAAAATATCATAATAATGTGGTCCTTCGATGACCAAGGAAAAGTATTTTGAAATCATAAATAATCTTTGTATTATTTAAAATAATATTTGAATTATTGAAGTTGTGTATTTAAAAGTAAAAATGGAATTTATTAAAACTCAAAAAAATTGTAAAAATAAAAAGCTCAAAACATTAATATATAATCTGGAAATGTCTCACTGTAGGATAGGGAGTATATACACCCGTTTAAATATAAAATTGAAAAATAGTTGTATTCCATCTTCTCTATGCTACTTTCTCTTTGTTTTCAAAGTTTCATTTCTTTTTAATAGCTATAAATGTGTTCTATTGGTTTCCATCAATTCATTTTTTTTTAAATAGTTATATATTTGTTTTTGAGATTTTTAATGGGTTTTTTGAAATTTTGTTTAGGTTAGAGTTTTATTTATATTTCTCTCGTAACAATGGAGAGCTACAAGTGATGATTTTTTATTTTATGGAAGGTGATTTCATTTTTATGAGTTTTGATACCAACTACAAAGTGTATATAGCGAAAGTATTTTCGTATTTTTTTTGTTGTTAAAAAGCATTGGCTGTGAATAATTTTTCTCCAACTCGAAGTTCTTTTCACGAATTTAGTGATAAAAGTTTTAATGAAATTCTTAGAGAAGAAGAAGAGAAGGAATGTAATGAAAAAATACAATCTGGTTTTCACATTGTCGTCCATGATAAAGCTATTACATTATTAAATGAACAGAGTAAGTCTCGTTCTTGGTCTTTACCAAAAATAGACCCCAAAGATGTCTATACAAATCTGGGATGATTAGACACTATACAATACTAGAGATATAAGGTTAAAGAAGAAATTCTACAAACCTCCAGTAATAGTCGTCTGCTTCAAACAATGAATATTTTGAAGCAATCTGAATTTACAACTGCACTAAAAGTTGGTCTCAATTTTGCTCATTTTGGTCATGTCCAAATTGGAATTCAGCCACTACATAGAAAAGGTCAAGATGTTGTCTTCTCTTGTGTTTTTGATCGCTGATGGAAAACTTTTCATAAAGCTTTAATTGGAGGATGTCAAGGAAAATTAGCCTACGGTCCAATTTCTTGGTCATGTGTTCCTGATTTTTCTATTTCCTTAGATGATCCTAATGTCATCAATGCTCTAATGCTCAGCATCCAAACACATGGATATGATGATTTGGAAGATAATAGCAATAATGTTGCTATTCATTGGCGATGTGTCGTCAAATTTTATAAGAAGACCACTCCTTCTGTTGTCCAACAAGTTTCTGAAACCTCTGATTTCACTACTCTAATCACTCATGACTATGGCTTAAATCTTGTTTCTCCTCAAATGATATCTCGTCGAGATTGTAAACCGCCAATAGAATGTGTCACAAATTGGGCTTCTATTCGTACTTCTCCCTGTCCACAGCCTATCACTACTCAAACTTCTATCCGAAAAGATAATGGCCTTGTTCGAACTCGTTTCTTTCCCCAATCAGAGTGTGCACAGTCTGAGCATGGTGGACCTCCTCCTCCTCTTGTTATACAAAACCCTGTAAAATCTGAAATCTTAGTAAGACCACAAATGTCCTCTATTGCATCTAGTCCTGAAGGATCACCAAGTCCTTCATGTGATCTTACTTCTGATCCAAATTTCATGCATATGTTATCAAATATGATTGCACAAACTCTTCAGTCTTAGCATTCAAATATTGTTTCTCCTAGAACAATCAATATGCAATCAGCATTCCAATTTCCACAACCATCTATATGTAATCATCCTCATTGTTCTCCTAACTTTTGTCAGCAAACTCCTAGTCTTCCAAAACCCCATGAAAAAGAAGAACAGGATAAAGACAGGAGAAGAATAAACATGATTCATTTTGTTCCAAGTTCTGGAAATCAAACACAGGAATATACAAAGTGTACTCCTTTTTCAGCTCATGAAGAAATTTTGCTTCAATCAGTAGGAAAATTTGCTAGAAAAGGCTTAGGATATCTAGAAGAAATCCCCATCTACAGATTGGATCCTAGGAATAAGATTCCTAGTAAAATACAGCTTCCTTTTGATGATGAAATCATTCAATTTCTTAAGATATACAAAGGAATAAGTCCTTATGATCCCTCAAATGAATGGTATAAGAAAATGTTTAACTGGGATCTGTATACTCATCAGCAAGAGTATAGATACTGTGAAGAAATGAAAACCTATTCAAAGAAAGATAGGTCAACAATCAACAAAGTCAACAATGAAAATTGGAAAACTTGGATGGAACAGAATAACCAATGGATTTCTTTTTATGAATTTTATTATCCAAGTACAAATGAAGTAGAAATGGCTTTGGTTAAAAAGTTCAAGAATCTATCTTATGAGGATATAAAAACAAAGATTAAGGAAAAACTAGTTGAAATTCCTGGACCTCTTATCATCCCCCACATAGATGATAAATATAGAAAATATGTTGCAAAAATCAAATGTTCCGAAACATTTACAGTCTATCAAGATGAAAGGGCAGCTTTTGTTAGACCACATCTGTCAAACCCTTAGAGTGAATATGATGCAAGGGTCAGCCTTACAGACAGAAGTGCCACAACACAAATGGGAATTAATAGATGGCACTATTCTTAGCACTAAGACAACATTTCCTCCTTGGAAAAATCTTGTTATCAGACAAGATGATAAGATTTTTAAGTTACTTCCTCTGCAGTCTGACCAGTCTCATCTTTCAGACAGGGAATCTGTTGTAGCAACAAACTGGACAAATCTTGCTCTAGATAGTTTGATTAAACATCTAGAAATAAATCATCAATATGCAGCCAGAGAAAATAAATTGCTCCAAGAAATAATTGATAAATTCTTCAAAAGGTAGATTTTACCATAGATCAATTATTAGATGGAATAAAAACTCTTGGATCAAATGATTTGCATATTGCTAAAACTATTGGTGTTTTAGAAAAAGGGATTAATGATAATTCCAAATGGATTGGCAAAGTACATTCAGTAGCAGATAAGACTCAGGATATGATGACAAGCTTAAAAACTTCACTTGAAGTAGTAAAGAAATAAGTTTGGGTTGTCTCTACTTTGGTTGAAAGTCTGAAAAAGAAAAACACTCCTGATCCTTCTTTTAAAGCTACTACTTATTTCTCAAATCCTCAAGATCAATTGCCTTTCCATGTTGTTCCTACTACTCTTTAATAAAAAATGAAGAATCCTGGTGATATCATTTTTCCTAAACCAGAAACTACCTTTTTTTTATGCTTCTATGGCTAATCCTGGCATGTTTTCCAGTCTAAACTCTTCAAACTCTGGACATAAAATGGCAGTTTCTGAGTGGTTGAAATCAGGAGATGATCCTAATAAACCTTCCAGTTCTGATACAGTACTCAACAAATTTGAAGCAACGCCCTCTGCTCCTCCTACTCTAGAAGATTTAGAGTTTCTTGTGAATAATTTTTCTCCTCCTGATAGAGAAAGTTTTCAGATAGCAAAACACATGCCTGATCTGATTTCATTTTCTGATGAAGAAGAACCCAAAGATACAACTGTACATAAAGTTACTGATAGAAGTTCTTGGAATTCTTCTTGGTCACCTGCTCCTAATAAAAGGGATGTCATGAAATCAAAATATCATAAACATTGGTCTGGTTCTTCCACATATTCATGGAATATTGACAATTGTTCTGAAGCAAAAATATTGTCTACATTGAGTTCCATGTTGGTCTGCTACCGCACATATTTAGCAGATGACATTTCTCCAATAAATGCAACCAGAAAAATCATGAGTGGATTCGAAGGACTCCTTGATTCTTGGCTTAAAGTAGAAATTCATTATGATCCCGTCCTCATTCCTTCTTGGGAAACATTTGTGGTAATGAACCCAGATAATACTACATATATGGATCCACAGATTTCATTACCTGTGAATAACATGATTGGTTGCCTAATGCATGGCATTCTTGTCAATTTTTGTGTTCATCCTCAGATCAATAATGAACTTGCTGCAGTCACACTTACATCCATGAAGCTTACTAAGATGCAGCATTTTGATGAATATTTTATAGAATATCTCCATCATTTGCATACTCTTTCTTCTGACATGATTCTAGATCCCAAATGGAAGAAATCTTCATTGCTTCTTTACCAAATTGGATAACTACTGCCATTTTTAATTAGCTTCCTCGAAAGATTGGTGCCTATAAATTTGGTGTTATAAGACAAGCTATTAAAGCTGTCATTGTTAAACTCTGCTCTCAGATGAAAGTTGCTCGAGCTACCACCAACTCCACTAAACCACATGGCTATCAACAACTATGTAAACAATGGCATTTACATGGCTCTAAAAGTTTAGGGGGATATGATCGTCGTCACTCTAAAAAGAAAGCTTACTCTAAGCAAACTTTCAGATCCCCAAAAGACAAAAAAGTCATTCATAGAAGGCCTCCCAAAGAATACAAAAAAACACGCCAGTTTCATCAAAGGCCAAAATAGAAGCAAATATTTTGCTTCCATTGCAATGAAAAAGGACATATTGCTCCAAATTGTCCAAAACTGAAAAAAGGCAAACAACAATCTGGTAAGAAGAAACAATTTAGCTATAAGAATAAATCTAGCAAGTTAAATATTATTGATCTCCATTTTAGCTGTGAAGAATTAACAGATTCATAAAATTATTATGATCTAAATGACCAGATACATGTTGTTTATGAAGAAGAAGATTCTGAAGTTGAATATTGCAAAGATCCACACTATAATGAATGTTTCAAGAACTCTGTGAATGCAATGATCCTCACATTTGCAAATGTAATGTAGTCAGGATGTTCAGACCACTATCAAATGAAAGCTTAGATCATGATGTGCTTTCTAGAAACTATTTTACACAAATGGTTAATGTTGCTGATCCAAAA
Organism: Pinus taeda; assembly: GCA_000404065.3. Lineage (NCBI taxonomy): Eukaryota > Viridiplantae > Streptophyta > Pinopsida > Pinales > Pinaceae > Pinus > Pinus taeda. Next base: position 89,405 of record APFE030620009.1, read on the forward strand.
CTCAAAGAAATGTATAAAGGATTGCTGATGACCCATCTTCAACAGTCCAAGTCACAGCAATATCAAGAACAACAAAAGACACAGATAAATCATCAACATAGCTATATTCCTTCTGCAGCCTTATTTTCAGTTGATGGTCTAACAAGATAATTCAGATAGCAAACAATTGAAGATGATCTTCCTCAAACACTTCCTGCAATTAGTCAAGCTATCAAAGATCTCAGAAAAGAAGTCAGAGAGAATAGAAGGCTATGCATTGAAGCACATCAGGGGCACAATATACATTCTTTACATGCACAACCCACAAAAGGAGAACCTTCACAGACAAAACAGAAAGAACCAGAAAGACAACCTGATCCATATCATGATCCAATGAAAGGGATTTTCAAATTTGAAGACTTTGAAATTCCATATGAAGAATTTGAAGATCCTAGATCTGGATTAGGAATGAATGCAATGAACGCAAATGTAATGTACTGTGTAAAAATGAAAATCAGAATTGGTTCTTCCATAGAATGGTGGAAGGTTCTAATTGATACAGGTTCAAGATTGAACATAGTAAGCGGCACTGTAATTCCCTATCCTCAAAGACAAAAGACAAAGTGTCCAAGAGTTGTTATTGTAAGTGGAGAAATCAAGACAACGGAAGAAGCTATAATAGATGTCTTCGTTTCTCAATCTGAAGGAATTCAAGTTCATGCTCCATTAGTCATAGGGCTTGATTGTGCTATGTACTTAGGAACTCCTTTCCTGAGCAATTTCAGAAGACATGGAAGCACTTATGATGAAAAATCACAGAAATGGCGATATTTTCTTCTCTTCAAAGGTATAGATTATTTCTATCCTTTTATTCATTCCAATTCTCCTAATAGATTGAGTAGAATTGACAAGTTACAGAATACCTTGGCAAAGATGGAGAAGAAGAAAGAAATGCTCAAGATTGATGAAAATCTTCTGAAAGGCAAATTTGAAAAAGAAATAAGTGAGATATCTCAGAAACTAAAATCTTGTTGTTATGAAGATCCAAATGCCTTTTGGCATATTTATAAACATGAAGTAGAATTGTCGTTGAAAAAGGAATTTCATGGAAAACTTAGAAGATCAAAAGCAATACTGATGAATTCTGAACAACTCGGGTACTATAAAGAAGAAATAAAATCCTTACCGCAAAAAGGTTTGAACAGAAAATCTCATAGCCCTATTGCTTGTTTTGGATTTTATGTCAACAAACACTCAGAGATTATCAGAGGAAAACCAAGATTGGTAGTAAACTACAAGCCTCTGAATAATATTCTTGATTATGATGCTTATCCCTTGCCAAAGCCCTCAGTGCTTTTGTCTCAAATATCACAGTCAAATTTTTTTTCCAAGTTTGATTTAAAGTCTGGTTTCTGGCAAGTAGGGATAAAAGATGAAGATAAGTGGAAAACAACTTTTTCAATACCAGAAGGACATTTTGAATGGAATATTATGCCCTTTGAACTAGTAAATGCTCCATCCGCCTTCTAGAGGATTATGGATGAAACTTTTGAAGGTATGGATGATTTCTTGAAGAAATATATTAATGATGTTCTAATTCATTCTGTAGATATTCCCTCTCATATAAAACATCTTAATATATTCTACAAGAGAGTCAAAGAAAAAAGTATAGTTTTATCAAATCCAAAAATGAAGTTATTTCAGACTATGATAGATTTCCTGGGATATGTGATTCAATATGGATCATATTACATTATGCAACATAGTCTTGATTTCATTGATAAATTTCTAGACAGAATCACTGATAAAACTCAACTACAAAGATTCTTGGGTAGTTTGAATTACATCTCCAAATTTGTCAGACATTGTGCCCAAGATAGAGTCTTATTGAATAAAATATTGCAAAAAGATCCAATTCCTTCGACAGAGGATTTAATAGAGGCAGTCAGAAAAATTAAAGGAAAAATTAGGAATATTTCTCCTTTAAGCACAATCAATGAAGAATGGCCTAAAACCATCATTACAGATGCCAATGATATTGGATGGGGTGCAATTTTCTGCCAACGTGATCCTAATAAAAAGAAAATGGAATATGAAATTTGCCAGTATGCCTCTGGAATCTGGTCAACTACACAAAAAAAATTGGTCCAGCCTAAAGAAAGAACTTAGAGTTGTCTGCCTTGGCATTGCCAAATTCAAGATTTTGTGATCTATAAACATTTTACAATCAAAACAGATTGCCAAGCCCTTAAGTTTGCTATCCATAAATGTGACTTTGAAGATGCAGCAATGGTTAGATGGATCATGACATTGGCCCAATATCGTTTTGATGTAGAGTTCATTTCTGGAGTTAAGAATTCCTTTGTAGATCTTCTCAGTTGGGAATTTTTACAGAGAAATGATGTAAATAATCTCAGATGTAACGTCATAAGAAGATTAGAAAATGAGATTCACATTGAATGTGCTGATGGTTCTCACACTTTGAATCTGTAGAAACCTCTACTTGATTATCAAGCAGATTGGTTTCCAATGAAAGAAATCAAATATCAGCATGGAACTGGACAACATTATTTCTCATGGGATGATCAAATGCAAAGAAATGATGAAGCTTTTGAAGCTTTAAGTTTTCTTCAAGATTTGAGAAATCTTGATTTCACATTACACAAAGATACAGATGAAAACCTAATCTGCTGTGAAATCTACATTGATCGCTTCTTATTGCCACCCAACCTTTAGAACTCTGAAGATCATGAATTCCAAGAGAAAGCCTAGTATACAGGTATGTGTTTTGAAAATAAAACTAACTCGTTTTTCTATAATGTGTAGTTTTCTTTTAGATACCATGGAATGCAAGTTACACAAATTGAAGAACAAGACCCCACCCCTGAATGGTTTAAAGAATGGTGGAACATTTATGGTATTAATCCTCTATGTTTTTACCCATTCTCTCTCTAGTTATTACAACTTCCTAGATTTACAGAACCACGGGCACATCAATCAGGAATTTTATACAAAAGGATTTTGGATATCACCAATTATCACATGCTTGCAGCACTCCGCGCCAATGGATCCTTTCATTGGTTTATTACATGAAACCTTTTCTTCAGAAGGTTCGAGGGAAATATGAATGGATCTTCACATGACTATGCGTCATTTCATGCCATGACAGATCCAGATTTAAATCCTTTTGACCCACTACTTTTTCAGGACGAAGTACCAGAATATGCTAAAGTACCAATTTGGTAATGTGAGGAAGAAATTTACTCACAGTGTTTTAATAATGACTCCTTGACTAGGTTTAGAGAACATCATTATTCTCGTGAACAACTAGAACATTTTGTCATTTTGTAATGTCTTTATGTCCGACTTTGGTGGTAGACAGGTTTTTCGTAAGGTTCCCTGAAAAAGAATCTCTTACAGTGTAATCAATCCAACATATATAATTAAATAAAGGGATAAAAATAAATATAAAATATTTTATGATTGAATCACTGTGTGAATGTCCTCCGAGTTACCCGAAAGCAGGATTCTCTCATATCTGATGTAAGGATTTGATTTTGATGTAAAGTAAGATATTGTGTGGATGTCCTCCAGGTTACTCGAAAGTAGGATTCTCTCATATCTGATGTAAGGATTTGATTTTGATGTAAAGTAAGATTCTCTCATATCTGATATGGAGGGATCACCAAACCCAGAACTAGGAGGATCTATAAATAGATCAAGACTAGGGAAGGGAGGCATTCGAGCTTGGAGAAATTTAGAGAGCCTTTATGCTTGAGAAGTAACTTTGTATTGTTGGAGAAGCAACTCTGTAATACTTGAGTTTTGAAGTTCATCAATAAAGATTCCTTAATTTTTGTAAATCTATGTCTCCTTTGTAGATCATTTTGGATTCTATTCTCAAACTTGTAGGAGCCTTGTTAAGGTTGAAGAAGTCGCAAAGTCGCAGAAGTAGACCATTTGGCTAGAGTTTGTGTTTCGGCACAAGGATATTGTTCAGAAGAATTGTCAGATATTGGAGCGATTAAGCAGACCCGGTATTTATTATGAACTAATACTCTTGTTGGCATTCGTATTTAAATATATTCAACAACAGATTCGTGATGCTAGATTGCGCAGTAAAGGAGTCTCTTCCCTCTCTGTGATTAAAGTATCAGTCACAGATTTTGTTTATTTCCGCATTCTCGCTTTTGTTGTGTGCGATTTGTAGTTGGTATCAGAGCAAGGTTGAAAGTATTTCCGCATTATTCCTGTTGTTAAAAAGTATTGGTTATGGATCATTTTTCTCCAACCCGAAGTTCTCTTCATGAATTTAGTGATAAAAGTTTTGATGAAATTCTTAGAGAAGAAGAAGAGAAGGGATGTAATGAAAAAATACAATCTGGTTTTCACACTGTCATCCATGATAAAGCTCTTACATTATTAAATGAACAGAGTAAGTCTAGTTCTTGGTCTTTACCAAAAATAGGCCCCAAAGATGTCTATACAAATCTAGGATTATTAGACACTATACAACACTGGAGATATAAGGTTAAAGAAGAAATTCTACAAACCTCCAGTAATAATCATTTGCTTCAAACAATGAATATTTTGAAGCAATCTGAGTTTACAGCTGCACTAAAAGTTGGTATCAATTTTTCTCATTTTGGTCATGTCCAAATTGGAATTCAACCACTACATATAAAAGGTTAACTACTTTTTGTTTCCATTGTTTCATTTTTTTATGGTTATACATTTGTTTTTGAAGGTTTATAGTTGATGATTTCTCATTCTTATGGAAATTAATGGCTGAAGTGACACATGAAGCATGTTTACTTTTTTGTTTCTATTATTTCATATATTTTTTAGTCCTTGCCGTCTAGCATGGGACTATAGTAACCGAAATCGTGTTTTTAGCATTAGTTCCTGTTAGAGTTTAGTTTTTTTTTGACCTTGCAGTGTGCTATACGTTATGTTAACCATATTGTAATTGAATTCACCATCTTATTTGGCCTCCTCCCGAGGCGAAAAGGCCAAAAGCATATATTACGTTCGGTTTGTGTCTTTTGTATTTCAGAACTGTAGAATAATGCTAGCATTATTTTAGCGTTATTAAATGCTATGTGTTATGAAATGTGCTTATTATTAAAGCCATTGAAGTTTCCAGGTAATCAACAAAATACGAGGCAAGGTGGAAGTCGTTGATTTTGACAAGTAATCGACGAAAGATTAGGCAAGGTGGGCTTTGATATTTGTGACACTTGTGGGCTTTGTCAAAGCCATGGGGATCGTCATGACTATTAGCATGTCTGTTGCTCACCATTTTATTGCAATTTACTCCTTTTCACCTGTACTGCACCGCCATAGGCAAGGTAAGTAACTCCTTTCACCTGCAACTCCACCACCAAAGGCAAGGTAAGCCTTTCACCTGCAACTCCACTGCCAAAGACTTGCAACTCCACTGCCAAAGGCAAGGTAAGCAACACCAAAACCAAGCAAGGCAGGCAACACTAGAACCAGTGGCATAGCTAGTTGTTTAAGCATTAGATTCAATGAATTTGAGAGATGTTGAATCTAGAGAGCAAACAAACCTCGATGTCCCTGGAAGTGGAAATAAAGAACTGTGAGTGGAAAGAACAAGCCACTATGTTGCTGAAGAGAAAAAAAACCTTTGCAGCTCGCTGGGAGTGTAATGGCTAAGGTCAGGTTTACACCAGGTAGGTCTGCTCTGTTGCTAAAGAGAAAACAAACCTTTATAGCTCGCGGGGAGTGTAATGGCTACGGTCAAGTTTATACTAGGTAAGTCTTACCAGGTCTAACCTCTATTTTATTTCCATTAGCCAATGACGGGTGAAGTGAGTGCTAGCTGTGGAGCGTAATAGGGCCTGGTAGACGACGTAGAAACATAATAATACACTTGGGAGGGGCCGACAGGAAACACTAAGAAGGATATTTTTTCTAACGCAATATGAGAGTCTCTTTAAACCTTGCTAGTGGAAAGGAGCCTAAAATGAAGCATAGAAGAACTACTACGAAAACAAATTTGAACAAATTTTCAAGGCAACTTGAAATAATGCCTTTTGTTCTGCACATACTAAGAATAAGAATATCAAGAGAAGACATGTACCTTTTGCGGCTTTCTCTTCCAATTGTATTTGCAACTGTGCCTTGTTGAAGCTCCTTATAACCTTACTCCTTTGCAATTGTGCCTTGTTGAAGCTCCTTATAACCTTACTCCTGGTGTGTTACATGTAATATTGAAACTGCCTGTACTGTATTGAAAAGTATGAGGAAAATCTTGGGTTTTCCACTCGCTATTCATCGCTGAGCTTACTTAGTTTTCCTCTAATCAGAGAAGGAAAAACAATGCTAGTTGTTTCAGCAGCATCTGTTAAAGAACCAATTTATCCAGAACTAGCGTTTAAGGCAATTAAGTCCTAGCCCCATCTCCTTAGTCATATCCCACTTCATATCTGGTTCCAAAACCAGCTAACTAGTTTTATAAACACCATTATACGCAGAAAATAACTCTTTTTTGAATAGAAAGAGATCTTCAGATAGCAAGATGAGGAGAAAAATACATGTTATGCAGTTTTTAACTGTTTAATGTATGTTGTTTTGAAGAATAGAACTATTAGGAATCCCACATGATGAAAATTTAGAATGTAATGAAGTAGATGGATTTGTTGATGTTTTTATGAAGTGAAAGCCAAGGTTTCAACTTTTTTACAGTGCTTGTAAGGCACAACTATATGTATATTTGGTTTCTACTTGAAATATCAATATGAATTTCTTCTTGAAAAAAGAATGTAGAAAAAATATAACAGAATAGTTGTGTGACACAAGGAAACAAAAAACTAGAGAGGATTAATTTAGTAGTAAACTAATTAGCTAGCAGCTTTAAAATTGATTTATCATCCCCATGAGAACATTGGTTCAAATGATTACTGCAGACTGCAGAAGGGATCAAAAATAAAAGGGGGTCAGCAAGTTATAGATTGTCGGAGATGATGCAGGCTCAAGCTTATCAATCCAAAATCTCACCTACAAAAATGATCTACAGATGAAAGTATCGACGTTTTATCTATAACATAATAGAATCGACCAACTTATGATTCTATGTACAAAATTTTAATGCAATATTAAATCAAATGTAAAATTGACATATAGTTTAGAATCTTGGCTGTGGAATTCAAGGATTTTATCCTTCCTTTTCTGGCATTTACTGCTTTCTTTTGAGTTTCGTAGAGTGAGACTGAGGATATGGAAGACGAATTTCATGCGAGAACTTCTGCAGCTATAAAGTGAGATCTGACGACATTCAAGTGCCAAATTAAGCAAAGCTTTCATTATTTTTCTAATTTTTTAGGATTACGTGAAAACAATTTCAACATTTCAACATTTTGTTTAAGTTGCAATTTTCACATGTCTAGTTGACACAAAGCTAGACATAGGTGCGTTATAAGAGGGCACTGAGACAAGCATACACCATGAAGATTCAAAACACAGGTATGACAATATCAAATCCTGCAAGCCTTTGACTAAACCCTTTTCCTGAGTAAATTATATGAAAGTGAATGAATTTAATTCAAATCAAAATACATTTATGAGAATATTAATGGGTTGTTAAACCTTAAAGCAAACTATATATGAACATAAATGCGAAGTAATTTATTTCCCTTTAAACCATCCGGGGAAAATGCAAAACTGACTTTGAAAATAACTTGATTAGTGCAATTGTTACACATGAGCCTAGTATTGCCCCTATAGCAATCAAATAGACATAATGTTTTTCCCACATTTTTCTCACTGGAATTTCTCTAGGTACCTTCATTACATAAAATGAAAAGAAAATACCTATATATAGTTACACAAGTAGTTCAAATCAAGGACAGAGGGAAGTGAGTGGTGGTCTGTAAAGATTTAAAGCAAAGGGAAAAAATATTGTATTTCAAATTGGGCTTCCTCGATTGCCAGAAACGCCTTTGACGTCACTTGTTACTATCGGGTGAAACCAAAATTTCTTGAAAAGGAAAATTATGAAATGGAACCGAGTAATAGAAACTAAGTATAGTATAAGCATATCCATCGGGAACAAATCCCATTCTAGGTCCAACGGTTGTTAAGAAGATTAAGTAACATATCCATAAAATCCAGTTGTGTTGCCCTTAGTTTTACTTGCATAGGTAGCACAGAGATAGGAAGTAGCCAGAGAGTGAGGCCAACCCCTGTCTTCATTTATAAAATGTATCATCTGGATGACCGGGTGAAGCTCGTCCTCCCGAGAATATCAATAGTGAACTCAAAGGCATCAAGCAACTTTTTTCCTCAAGGGCTAAAGTGGATGTGACCAGAACTTTACTGTAAGGGAAGCTGGCTTAAGCCCTTACTCACTGATCACCTGCAGTGATGAATCCAGGGACCTTGGCACTCTTTTTGTAAGAGTTCTAACGTTGAAAAATTCTTAACTCATCAAGTTCATGCATAGTCTGGTCATCAACAACTTTATCTAGGTAAACCCATGCTTCTTCTCCCTTGTGCTGAAGGAAGACTTCATCAACACTGCAAGGCTCGGATAACACCTTACTGAGGGAGGTATTATTCATCACGTTCCTCTGTGTAGGATGAGATCCAATGCTCAGCCACAGATATTCATTGCCATCAACATCAACTAGCGGCTATCGAAATTGACCTTCAAGCAATGACCTTGCAAAGTCGGTTATGCGTGGCTTGTCTGGTATTGAACCTCAAGCAGTCAAATCTAATAATGAGTTAGAGGTGGACTAAGCAAAGTGATGGGACCAGCCCTCGTCCTTTGTCTGGATACAAGATTTGATTAATTGAATTATTAAATAAATGATTTTGTGGATTTTGATGGGCTTGGATATTTTTGTTGTGGTTAATGTCTTGTTATGGTTCTGCTGTGAGGGAGACACCTGTCTCTACCTCGAGCTCTGTCCTCCCGCCTTGCGCTGCACTTGAAACCCTAGATTCTCACTTGGTTTGTCATTTCGACTATCTTTCCACTTTGTGCTGAGGGTATGCTCTCTGGTTTTCACTTGCGAGATTCATTGGTTTTGTTTATGTGGCGTTCTACTTGGTTTCTTTGGCCACAGCTTTTCTCAGTAGCGGAGCTCTGTTATCATTTTGTCACTGTCAATGGTTTGTTGTTTTAGTTGCTGGTTTGCCTGAGGGTTCTGGGCTTGTTTCTTGGCGTTCGACGACTCTGTTCGAAAGTTTCTATGGCACAGTGAAGGGTTACTTCCCCTTGATTGTATTTGGCATCACTGTTATGTATTTTGCTTGTTCACTGGTTCGATGGCTCCGTTATTTAACTTGTCTCTAGTCACTTGTGCATCCAAGTTGCGCCCACGAGGTGACCCAGTTCTCGTCCTCGACACGTGCCTATCTCTGGTAAGCCTTCTTTCGTTGTTTTAATGTATGCTACGCTTTTCCTGCCGGCTCTGATAATTGACGCTCCTTGTGAGCAGGGTCCCTTGTCGGTTCACGGCCTGTTGTGGCCTCTCCTCCTGCAGTTCGTCGACCCTTTCTCTGGTAAGTGATAACCCTTACCCTGCGTTCTTTGCTCAGCTAAGATTTGTTTTATTCCGCTATTAACTCTCTATATGTGATGGTTGCAGGTGATTGGTGAGTGAGCAACTGTGGCTTCGGCTCCTCTTGCGATTCGCTAGACCGGGTAGGGTCTTTCCATGCTTCTCGTGCTTGTCATTTGTTGATACTGCTGTGTCTTGGTCTCAGGCTTCGGCCTCTCTGTTAGTTACTTAGTCCATGTGTCGGTCTTGTAGAATATGGGTAGGTCACTTAGTTTGCTTGTAACTTGGGGTTCTCAAAGTAAATGTATTTTCAGGGTTTCGAACCCAGGTTGCTCTATCTACTTGTAATAAGAACTGTCTTAATTTAGTCTGTAAATTAATTTTCAAGGACTCCTGTAACTTATCTTTCAAACTATATTTGCAATGAAAAGATTGGCATATTAAGTCATGTGGTACCTGGTCTTTGATGCTGTCTTCGTGTTGGTAATTCTGATGATGCTTATTAAGAAACCCTTTGCTTGTTTACTTTGTTGTACGCTCGATGCTCTTTAGAACTGTAGGTAGTTGTTTGTGAGGTTTGTAGGCTATTCGATGGTTGTTCTCTCCGTGCGACGGTAACAACACTTCCACGCTCTCGGTCTCACTGTCTCTGATAGTTTCGATGTCTGCTAAAAGATTTTAATTGCCAGTACTTATGTCTGTTTGGAAATGCATTAAATACATCTTGGAACTGAAAAGAATTTAACTAGTTGCAAATTAGATTCAAATGAATACGAAAGTTACTTGTATATTTTCTATTGCTCTTCTTCTATGATGAAAATCAACCTTTACATTGTTTTTGTTCTTCTCCTTTTGTATGTTCTGTTGAACAGTTTTTACAACTGTCAACAGTTACAGGTAGTTACCCAGAGTAACTGTTAATTTCCTAGTTTCCTAAATTCTGAAATTAATTAAAAAATAGAGTTTTTGTTTTCTTTTTTTCTCTTAAAAAAAAAACATCTTAACGGAAAACTAAAATAGAACTAGTTGTCATGTCCCAACTGCTGATAACTAAGAAAATAAAATAAAAGAAAAACAACTCAGGTACAATGACCTGTGAACCTGTTAACTTGTGAGATAAACGCTCCCTCTTGTTCACCCCTGGTTGGATGCTCCTGCATCAAGCTCTCGGGGCAACAAAAAGTCATGGCTCTGGTCCATGAGCTCCTCGATAGAATACCCTGCACGTTGTATCTGCGCCGCATCAATCCACGAACTATCCTCTATAGGGCGGTTCTTCCACTTGATGAGATACTGTAGGTACTCCTTCTTACGTGTCCGCCTAGCCACTTGTGTGTCAAGGATCCCCTCGATTTCGAGCAGCTGAGCTGAAGGAACTTGTCTCATCCACGAACTACTCTCCTCCTGGGTGTCCCACTTTGGTTGTGCCGAACTGTCCTCTTCCAAATTGGTAGTGTATGGGAATAAAGCGACCACATTAAAAATGGGCGATATTCCTATACCTAGAGGCAATTGCAGTTCATAGGCATTCACAGAAAACTTACGCAAAATCTTACAATGTCCAATTTTTTTGAATTTCAGCTTATTGTATTTGCCCCTAGGAAATCGTTCCTTGCGCAGATGTGCTAGGACCTGATCTCCCATATTAAATTGTACCTCACATTGTTTCAAATCAGCGTTCTGTTTGTACCTCTGACTAATGTCCTGTAATTTCATCTTCACCTGCTCACGCAGGTCGTTAATTGCTCTTGCAAAGTGTTCCCCGTCAGCACTTCTTTTCTCTAGCTGTCCCAAATCCCGCTGTTCATGCACTCCTCGGGGATGCATTCCGTACACAATCTGAAAAGGATTGCTTCCTGTGCTTCGGTTTGGTGAATCGTTGTAAGCAAATTCTGCTTGAGCAAGCACACGATCCCACATACGTGAATTTTCTCCCACTAGACTCCTTAGCAGGTTTCCTAGACTTTTGTTCACCACCTCCATTTGTCCATCCGTCTGTGGGTGATAAGCGGAGCTAAGGTTCAACTATGTGTCCAACTTCTTCCATAGGGTGTGCCAAAAATGTCCTGTGAATTTCACATCCCTGTCAGAGACAATGGACTTAGGAAAGCTGTACAACTTGACAATCTCTGTGAAAAACATGTGTGCTACGTGAGTGGCATCACTGGTTTTCCTGCAAGGAATGAAATGTGCCATTTTTTAGAACCAGTCCACTACCACCATCACAGAGTCATGACCATGTTGTGTTCTTGGTAAACCCAAGACAAAGTCCAAGCTGACTGAGTCTCACGGTCTACCTGGAATAGGCAGTGGTGTGTAGAGTCTCGTATTCTGATTGTGTCCTTTTGTTGACTGACACACCTTACACCTGGTCACAAATCGTTGCACATCCCTTCACATTCTCGGCCAATAATAAAAGTGACTGAGCTGATCTAAGGTCTTATCAATGTCGAAATGTCCGGCAAGACCTCCACTGTGTTTCTCCCGGATGTTGTTCTCCCTCATCGAACAGTTGGGAATACATAATTGTCCTCCCTTAAACAACAGCTTCTCCTGTAGGTTATAGTCCAACCATGGACTACTGTTCCTCATCAAAGGGTTTTTGCAGGCTTCATAAGCCTCCTTAAAATCTGCATCCGTTTGATACAAGTCTTTCAGGTGTTCAAAACCCAACACTTGTATCGTGCTCTCCTGCAAAAGAAAAACCCTTCTGCTCAATGCATCTGCCACCTTGTTGGCATGTCCACTAATATGTTTCAACACAAACGTATAAATTTGCAAGTATTCAACCCACTTTGCATGCTTGTGGTTTAGCTTGTGCTGCTGCATAACGTACTGCAAGGCAGAATTATCATAAAATAGAACAAACTCATTACCTAGCAAATAGTGTCTCCAATGTTTCAATGCTTGGACGACAACATAGAACTCCCTATCATAAGACGAGTACTTCTGCCTGCTTTCATTCAACTTTTCACTGAAATAAGCAACAGGTTTGTCTTCTTGGCTGAGTACGGCCCCAATGGTTGTACCACTGGCATCACAACAAACTTGAAAATGTTTGTTGAAGTTAGGTAGCCTCAAAATTGGCCTCTTAGTGATCTTATTTTTCAACATTTGGAAGCTCTTTTCCGCAGCTTCAATCCACTGAAAAGGTTGACTTGCCTTCTTGATTGTATCCAACATGGGTGCGTAGATTCCACTAAAGTTCCTTATAAACTTACGATAAAAACTTGCCAACCCATGAAAACTCCGAACTTTGAACAGACTCTTAGGGGATGCCCAGCTAAGTATAACGGCACCTTTTTCAAGGTCCATTTTCAGCTCATTCTCTGCAATCAAGAAACCCAAATAGACCAACTCCTTCTGAAAGAAAGTGCATTTATTGAGATTTATTAGCAACTTGTTTTGCTGCAATTTCTCCAGAACATATCAAACATGTCGAAAATGCTCCTCCCTGGTTTTGCTGAAAATCAGTGTATCGTCAAGATACACAATCACAAATTTCCCAGTGAACTCCTTCAACATTTCGTTCATTAGGCGCATAAAAGTACTAGGTGCATTACTTAACCCAAATGGCAATACCAACCATTCATATAGCCCTTCATTAGTCTTGAAAGCTGTTTTCCATTCATCCCCTTACCGGATTCTAATTTCGTGGTATCCACTCTTCAAATCTATCTTTGAAAAATATGCTTCCCTGCTCAAACAGTCCATCATATTGTCCATTCGTGGCAATGGAAACCTGTACCTGATCGTAATCTTGTTTATTGCTCGCAAATCTGTGCACATCCGCCATTTGCCTCCTTTCTTGGGAGCAAGAATTATCGGAACTGCACATGGGCTCAAGCTTTCTCGTATCAGTCCCTTATCCAACAACTCCTGTACCTGTTTCCTAATCTCCTCATTGTCTTTGGGGCTCATCTGGTAAGCTGCTTTATTCAGTAAACTAGCTCTAGGGATGAAATCTAGATGACTCACACTTTTCTTTGGTGGCAATTTATCTAGTAGATCGTCCACCACAATGTCGCTGAATTCCTGCAACATTTCCTGAATTTCTACAAGTAAATCAGAAATTTCTGTGTGCAACAACACTGTTCTTGGTCTCCTCACAACAACATATTTCACTTTATCATCTTCAATTTGCTTTAAAAATTATTTTCCACCCACCAATAACACTTTTGTTCCACTAGTTTTTGTTGTTTCCTCCTCCTTGATGGGCACTAACGTATGCTTAATTCCATCCTTAACAAACTTGTAACAGTTTGTCTTCCCATAATGAACAACTTTTCGGTCATACTGCCACGATCTTCCTAGCATAATTTGACACACATCCATGGGCATGATGTCACAAATAACTTTGTCCTTATATTTGCCAATATGGAATTCCACCTCACACTGCTCATCAACTAGCAGTTGGTGACCCTTCTTTAACCATGACACCTTATAGGGGGTTGGATGCTTAAGTCGTTTTAAACGCAATTTCTCCACCATCTCTGTTGCAACCAGATTATCAGTGCTTCCACTGTCTATAATTAGCTTGCAGCATTTTCCATGTGACTTACACACAGTCTGGAATAATGCCTTGCTTTGGGTTTGTTTAGCTGTTTCTTTCGCTGGTTTCAGTAATACCTTATTCAAAACTATGGTGTCTGGTACATTTTCTACCTCCTGAGGCAGTGCCTCTGCTTCTTCTGTCTGAGCAACATATGCTCCTCTTTGACCAGCCTGTTCTCCTTCAGGACATTCAAAGGATCTGTGCCCCCACTTGTGGCACTTGTAGCACTGGTAGGCAGCTCCTCTGCCTCTGCCATTTCCCCTGCCTCTCTGGTATGGCCTTCCTCCCCTAGTGCTGCCTTCCTTTTCTATTGTCCTTGATGTTTTAGAACTGTTGCCCTCTTCACTATTGTTGACAGTTCTTCCTTTGCCATAGGATTGTCCTTTCCCTCTGCTAGTTCCTCGTCCCCTCCTGGCATTCTGCTTCCTTGTGATTTTCTCTTTCACCTTTAAGGCACTCTATTATGCTTCCTCTATGGTTTTTGGAGAAAGAATACTTATCTCGTCCAATACTTCCAGCTTTAGGCCATTCACAAACCTTGTTGTCTTTTCTGGGGTGTCTTCAGTATAACCAGCTCTAAAATTCACCCGATAGAATTCTTCAGTATATTCTTTCACCGTCATTCCTCTCTACTTCAAATTCTGTACCTGTCGATGCAAAGCAATCTAGTAATCTTTGTCCAGAAACCTGCCCTTCATCTTGGCGACAATTCTAGTCCACTTTTTAATTGGTAACTTGTTCAATCTTCTCCTTTCTGCCTGGACACTGTCCCACCATAAGGTTGCGTGTCCTTTCAAGTTGGTAGCAGCGAACTTAACTCTCCTATCTTTGCTGACCTCCTCACATTCAAAATACTTATCTAACTCACTAATCTAGTCCAACAACACTTCTATGGACAAACTTCCATCATAGTTTGGAATTTCAAGTTTTGGCTTACTGCTAGCCAACAAAACTGACCTTAACAATTTAATCTCAAGTCCTTCTTCATCTGATCCATCTGTTGTAACTACAGCCTCTTCCTCACTGTCATCTCCTACTTCTGGATCCCTTCTCCTTCTTGCTTCTACTGCCGCCAAACGGGCATTCAGGATCCTAATCTCTTCCCTCAATCCCTCATCTACTACTCTTCGAATAGCTCTACCATGACCTCTTCTCCCAGCTTCTATTTCAGTCAACTGTTCCTGCTCTGATACCAAAATTGATGGGACTAGCCCTCGTCCTTTGTCCGGATACAATATTTGATTAATTGAATTATTAAATAAATGATTTTTTGGATTTCGATGGGCTTGGATATTTTTGTTGTGGTTAATGTCTTGTTATGGTTCTGCTGTGAGGGAGACACTTGTCTCTACCTCGGGCTCTGTCCTCCCGCCTTACGCTGTGCTTGAAACCCTAGCTTCTCATTTGGTTTGTCATTTCGATTGTCTTTCCACTTTGCGCTGAGGGTCTGCTCTTTGGTTTTCACTTGTGGGATTCGTTGGTTTTGTTTCTATGGCGTTCTACTTGGTTTCTTCAGCCACAACTTTGCTTAGTTGCGGAGCTCTACTAACATTTGGTCACTGTCAATGGTTTGTTGTTTTAGTTGCTGGTCTGCCTGAGGGTTCTGGGCTTGTTTCTTGGCGTTCTGCGACTCTGTTTGAAAGTTTCTATGGCATGGTGAAGGGTTACTTCCCCTTGAATGTATCTGGCATCACTATTATGTATTTTTCTTGTTCACTGGTTCGATGGCTCCGTTATTTAACTTGTCTCTAGTCACTTGTGCATCCAGGTTGTGGCCACGAGGTGACCCAGTTCTCGTCCTCGACACGTGGCTATCTCAGGTAAGCCTTCTTTTGTTGTTTTAATGTATGTTACGCTTTTTCTACCGGCTCTGACAATTGATGCTCCTTGTGAGCAGGGCCCCTTGTCGGTTCGCGGCCTGTTGTGGCCTCTCCTCCTACAGTTCGTCGACCCTTTCTCTGGTAAGTGATAACCCTTACCCTGCTTTCTTTGCTCGGCTGAGATTTGTTTTATTCCGCTATTAACTCTCTGTATGCAGTGGTTGCAGGTGATTGGCGAGCGAACAACCGTGGCTTCGGCTCCTCTTGCGATTCACTAGACCGGGTAGGGTCTTTTCATGCTTCTCATGCTTGTCATCTGTTGATATTGCTGTGTCTTGGTCTCAGGCTTCGGCCTCTCTGTCAGTTACTTATTCCATGTGTCATTCTTGTAGAATATGGGCAGGTCACTTAGTTTGCTTGTAACTTGGGGTTCTCAAAGTAAATGTATTTTCAGGGTTTCGAACCCAGGTTGCTCTATCAAATTGTAGTACAAACTGTCTTAATTTAGTATGTAAATTAATTTTCAAGGACTCTTGTAACTTATCTTTCAAACTATATTTGCAATGAAAAGATTGGTGTATTAAGTCATGTGGTACCTGGTCTTTGATGCTATCTTCGTGTTGGTAATTTTGGTGATGCTTATTAAGAAACCCTCTGCTTGTTTACTTTGTTGTATGCTCGATGCTCTTCAGAACTGTAGGTAGTTGTTTGTGAGGATTGTAGGCTCTTCGATGGTTGTTCTCTCTATGCGACGATAACAAAACTTCCACGCTCTCGGTCTCACTGTCTCTAATAGTTTCGATGTCTGCTAAAAGATTTTAATTGCCAATACTTGTGTATGTTTGGAAATGCATTCAATACATCTTGGAACTAAAAAGAATTTAACTAGTTGCAAATTGGATTCAGATGAATATGAAAGTTACTTGTATATTTTCTATTGCTCTTCTGCTATGATGGAAATCAACCTTTACAATGTTTTTGTTCTTCTCCGTTTGTATGTTCTGTTGAATAGTTTTTACAACTGTCAACAGTTACAGGTAGTTACCCAGAGTAACTGTTAATTTCCTATTTTCCTAAATTTTGAAATTAATTACAAAACAAAGTTTTTGTTTTCCTTTTTTTTTCTTAAAAAAAAAAACATCTTAACATAAAACTAAAACATAACTAGATGTCGTGTCCCAACTACTGATAACTAAGAAACTAAAATAAAATAAACTCAGGTACAATGACCTGTGAACCTGTTAACTTGTGAGACAAACGCTCCCTCTTGTTCACCCCTGGTTGGATGCTGCTGCATCACAAAGCCTTCCTACAGGCCAACCACTCCTCATTCAGAATAAAATCTGTAACATAATTACAAAAAGCCCATGTTATGACTCACGACTCACAAAAGAAGGGCTCAAGATTCATTGTTGTTGGTTTGGTTTTGGTGCTACATATCCCAAATAACATGGTAGGCGAGCTGTGTAGAACCAAGTAACATTGTAGCAAAACTAACTGGAATAGCATGGCGGGCGAATTGTGTAGAACCAAGTAACATTGCAGCAAAATTAATTGGAATAACATGGCGGGCGAACTGTGTAGATCCAAGTAACATGACAGCGAAATTAACTGAACAACATTGGGACTCGTCATCGAATCCAAAGCATCCATTCCAAACTAGATAAGGAGGGATGTAAACATGTTTTTACTGTGAAGGAGCGATGTAAACATGTCTTAACTAGAAAAGGGTACATGACAAGTGGGTTGTGTGCAAGAACTACATGCATACCCGGTATGCATTTAAATACATGGCCAACATGCACCTAGAAAATGGATATCTATGTCCTTGTTGAATGTTCAAATTGTGTGCAAAATTAGGCATCTTTCTCATTCTAGTTGCCAGTTGATTTCAATTGCGCAGCCTTGTCTCTTAATTTAAATAATGGACAATGAATTTTAGTAACCCAATCCCAATACACGGGCCGAGAACGTATCCATTTTGACGGCTGTAATCATTTAAAAGATGTTCCATAGCAATAATTTTTTAATGATTTCTGAAATATTGTCTGGTTGACAAATTTAACAAAGTATATATATCTTAACTAGATTTTATGTACTTTCAGAAATTCGATTGATGTAGCTTTGTAATTCTCCATCGCAAGGTTTTGCTGGCAGGGACTTGCTGCTTGGTAGCTCATCTTGTTTTTTATAGTTATGCATTTGTTTTTGAATGTCTATAGCTTATTATTTCTCATTCTTATGGAAAGTAATGGCTGTAGTGACACAATAAGCATGTTTTCATTTTTAGTTGAATTGAATTGAATTTTAGTGTTAGTATATTGTTGAATTGAATTCAATGTTAGCGTTAGTATATTGTGTTGTAAACTAGATTATATATATATATATATATTATATATATTATTATATAATATATATTGTTTATCATGGTTTTTTTATGGTTTGATTGTAAATTGGAACTTTTATTTATATATGATAGTGGATTTTTTAGTTTTTATTTTGAATTTGTAGTTTATTTTGAAAATAATTTATATATTCTTATTTAGGTGGAGACTAGTTTTTTAATCTAAATAGAGATTGGCTTCCTTACATGTTTACTTTTATTGTCTTTATTGCATGGATAATAACTTCAATATCAAGAACACTGAGGGTTAGCTCAGTTTGTCGAGTTCCCATCATTAAAGCACCTCTGTTATTGAGAGGTCATAGGCTCAATTCTCTCAACACTCTCGGAGTCAGGCTCCATCGTTGAGTCGGTAGGAATTCTCTCAACACTCTCAGAGTGAGGCTCCATGGTTGAGTCGGTAGGAAGGACTCCATGGTTGAGTCGACAGGAAGTGATCATTTTAGGTATCATTTCAAGTAAATCTATCTAGTAAAAATATTTCGTGGACGTAGTAGTCACCGATGTCCAATGACTGTGAACCACATAGAAGAAGGAAAAAAAAAACTTCAATATGAAGGTTAAAAACTCTTTTATTTTTGTGGTAGGTATGGTTATTCCAAAGCTATGGAAGGCAATAACTTTTTTTCCTACTTTAAGAGTATTTCCATGCAATGATAAACACTCATGGAATCAGATCTTCCCTCTAATCACAATACGTTCGTTGACAAGAACTTGGGAGATGACAAGGTTTTGACCAAAAAATAAATAAATAGGGAAATAAAGATTACCCTCTGTTTCTATGAAGCATAATCCCTAAAGAATAAACATGCTCTCTCATGCATAATCATTAAAGATGAAACACCTCCTCCTTAATTTTAGAAAAGTGTTAGTAAAAGAAAGGATAGCAAAAAAATAAATTGAAACAAATTATTTCATAAATTGGACACATGATTTACATGGAAAACCCCATTAGGGGGGAAACCACATGGAAAGGGATTGGAGCTTTTTTATTTAATAACAATAAAATCTATTACATTCCACTCACATCTTTTTATTCACACCCCTCTAAAAATAAATTTCATTACAATAACTTGGGCACAATAACATCAGACAATGCCATGGGTTACTGATGCCATGGGTGGAGACAAATTTTAGTTTGATTTGGTCTCACACCTAACAATCACCCATTTGAGACCAAATAAAAGTTTGAGTGGATATTTTTGACATTGGTTCTCTCTTCTCACTACTAATCCTTTCCCAACATGCCTTTCATCATGTTTGCATTATTCCAACCAAGGTTCTACAAATCCCTTGCTTATCCCTTGGCAAAATTTTTATTAACATATCAGCTAGATTATCTATAGTGTGTATTTTTTTCCAACTGTAGCAACCCATCATATTTAACGAATCCAATGATATTGAACATCAATGTGCTTTGTCTTAGAAAGATATGTTGGGTTTTTTCCTAGATGAATGACACCCTGACTGTCTCAATGCAACACATAGTTGTCTTGTTTTATTCCCCTCTCTCTTAAAAATTGTTGCATCTGTAACATCTCTTTGCAAGCTTTTGTGCCAACTATTTATTATGTCTCTGTTGTGGAGAGGGTTATTATTTTCTACAATTTAGACATCCAAGACATTGTTACACCTGCAAAAGTATATAAATAACCAGTGGTGGACTTTGTAGTATCCACATCTCCAACCATATTTGCATATGTATAACCTTCAAGGACAACAATATTATTACCAAGACATGAACAATAATTACTAGTACCCTCGAGATACCTCAAAATCCACTTTACCGCTTACCAATGTCGTTGGTCTGGATTTTCGAGGAACCTGCTCACTACTCCAATTGGATATGCAATATCTTGAAAAGTACATACCATGGCATACATAAAGATAACAATCGTTGAAGCATAAGGGATTTTACTCATTTCCTCCTTCTTCTCATCATAAGGGCATAAATCAACACTAACTTTGAAGTGCGATACTAGGGGTGTACCAACTAGTTTGGCAACCTTCATATTGAACTAGTTTGACACCTTCTCAATATATTTTTTTCTTGTGGCCACCACAACTTTTTGTTCTTTCTATCACATATAATCCTCATGCCCGATATTTGTTTTGTTGGACTTAAATCTTTCATTTCAAATTGGTTGCCCAAATCTTTCTTCAACCTATTGATCATGTTCTTATCATGTCCAA
Source organism: Pinus taeda (assembly GCA_000404065.3). Classification (NCBI taxonomy): domain Eukaryota; kingdom Viridiplantae; phylum Streptophyta; class Pinopsida; order Pinales; family Pinaceae; genus Pinus; species Pinus taeda. Next base: position 109,889 of record APFE030620009.1, read on the forward strand.
CAATTAACATATCATCCACATACAATAGTAATATAATGTACTTTTATTGGTCATGCCTCTTGATGTAGACATAATGGTCATCCTCTAGTCTTTTGAAGCCATGCTTCATCATAAATGAATCAAATTTCTTGTACCATTGGCGAGGAGTCTGTTTCAGCCCATAAAGGTTCTTCCTCAACCCACAAACAAGGTTCTCTTTACCTTTTACCTTGAATCCATCCAGTTGTTCCATGTAAGTTTCCTCCTTCGATTCTCCATAAAAGAAAGTTATCTTCACATCTAGTTGTTCAATGTTCACATGCGAAGTCCAATGTAGTCGCAAGTCCAATGATAACTCTTATGGAAGACATGCTAACAATAGGTGATTTTTTTGTTGTAAATTTATCAATACCTTCTTTTTGGGCAAATCCCGTCACCACCAACCTTAATTTGTATCTTTCCTTCTTCTCTTCACCCTCATGTTAAGTATTGTATATCCATTTGTTTTGTAGGGAATTTCTTCCTTGTTGAAGCTTCACTAACTCCCAACTTTTGTTTTCCAACAAAGAGTCCATTTCTCCATCCATTGCTTTCTTCTACTTCCTAAGCTTTTGTTGACAGTGTTGGATGTTGCCAACAATAGGGGGTATCCTAGGTATGAAGTCCCAAGTACACCTGACATTGTTTGGAGTACGAGCCCCATCCGGATAATAGACCTGACACTGTTTGGAGTAGCAGCCCCATTCAGATAATAGACCTAACCACCATTATTCTTATAGATTTGCCTTGGTTGCAATTATCAACATAAGAGATTATGCACAAATTTTGAGATAAGCAAGTAAGTTGACATTGTGAAGCATACAATTGTAATGTATATAAGGCACTTTCACGAAAGGGAGAGAAAGAGTGAGCCTCTAGAAGAAAATTAATAGTACTATCCTAAAAGAGACACACAAGAGCATACAAGTAATCATTTATTAACCTACAAAGTAGTTCACAAGATAAAAATGATCATAAAAGCAAGTAACAACGCAAATTCAACAAGATGCATACCAAAGCCAACGAAATACTTCATTTTCATTGGTATGTAGAAACATAAACATACACCGCAAAAAATGAAAGAATATCCTTACAATCATTCATGACATATGCATGGAAGTGCATCAACTCTAAGAGCTTCAAATTATAAAGTGAAAATCCCAAGACATGCCATTACAATTGTTGTGGTAATTTTTCTTTTTATTCAAGAAACAAAAAATCATAAAATGAAAAAATTGATATATATCTTTACAACAACAACAACAACAAAAAAGCAAGAAGTATAGAGAATGGGGTTCTTTATTTTTATATCTTGAAAAGGTTAATCATTTGCGCTAAGAATATGTTGCAGGCCCAAAGTTTTGGTTATAAAAAATATTTTTAAGAGTGGGCCAACCTTTGCAAATTCCAAGTGGAGAAAATATGTTAAAAAACACATAATTGTTAGACTGCATCATAGTAGCATAGATTCGGGCCTCTCCAAAATTAAGTTTGAGGCCACACCAAGCCCAATGTTTAAATTAGAGGGTGCCCTTGAGGAGATGATTTGAGAAGTCAACCGTCAGGGTGATCGACGACTATCATCAACCTCGACGGCACATGGAGGCAAAACCATTTTCCGCCCAAGGTGTCCCCGAGGATGGTAAATGGTTTCCGCTGGTTCGATAAGGCTTCGACAGGTGAGCGAGAACAAGCAAGTGATAATCCACCTCGTCACTTCCATGTCACCTTTCTTCACTCCACCTCACCCTTCGTACTTCTAGGTCACTCGACATGTTGGCCACCACGTTATCCCTCTGTACTCTTTTGTCTTCATTATCATAATTCTAATTTTCTCTATCTTGTCTATAAAAACCCCAATTTTTCTCATTTCACCTATTTTCATTTATTATTTTCACTCTAATTGTCGTTGCTTTCAAGGACAATGATTATGTCAACAAATTGACTTTGAGCTACCAGTTATTTAAAGCTTTGAACCACCCTGTGTTTTTCAAGCGAAATTTTGAAAATGACTAAGAAAGCCATTTTATCTGGTTCTTCAACCCATATACCCCTCATGGACATGTAACATGATATTTTTGACCCCATTTGTCCATTAAACTTAATGGAAATCCGTCAGAGCATCTTAGTCAGTCAGGTTGAGTCAGAAATTTTCTTGAGAGTGGTTAAATTGGGCTTATTTGTTGCAATTATTACTCATACTTACTCTTTCACTGAGTTCATTTGTTGGTTAACCTCATCCTTATATCCATAGAAATTTTACGCAAAGAACTCACTTAGAGAAAACATTATGCAAGTGTCTTCCTTATTAATTCGGCAAGCCCTAGAATTTCCCCAATTTGATAATTACACTAGATTCTCTGACGAAACCCTTCTATTTGTAAATCAGAGTCTGTCAACAGAGGATAGAAATAAATCGTATACTTATTTTACCTTCAAATGCAACTCTTCGAGGAGAGTCGACAAAGTTTCCGATAGCCTATTTTTTTGAAAATGTCAGAGTCTAATTTCGCCAATAAAGGTTTGAGTTGTGGAACCTGGAGTTTCATCAAGCGAGCCTGAAGTTGCACAAGAGTCTCAAGTTCTCGAATAATTATTTTTCAATATTCTCGAATGTCGGGAAAATGTTCATTTCGTAATTTTAAAGAGTTAGAAGTAGTTTAGTCTTTTAATGTTTATGAAGACCAAATAGTTAGAAAGTAGTTGTGATAGTTGACAATTTTGGTAACTGCTTCCAATGTAAAAGTTGCTTTAAAAGAACATCAAGGGACCAATTTTGGGGTTCTGATTTTTGGCCCTGGAGACATAATTTTGATGTGTAATTTACAAGATTTTCTTGGAAAAGTAATGAAATTTCAAGATGATTCAACTATGTGTAGATTTTGGCATGTTTCATCTCTCTCTGTAAGTCATTTATGTGTTGTTCCTCTTGGGAAAATGTGTAATGAAGTTGTTGGTTCTCTTTAATTAAACATATTTACTTTTGCTTTAAATAGCTAACAGTACATGTGTATATTTATCAAAGTGGTCTTAAACTGTGCTCCACCTTTTCCATCATTTCATTTCTATAGACCTCCATGATTTCGACTAAGATTTAGCGTAAAAGATTATGTCCTTTCAACCTTATACATTGAATCTTCATCTTTACTTCTCTCTAACCATATTGTAATTCCAGTAAATCATTTTCAGAGATAGCTTGGCCATCTTGGGTGGGTTTTGTCTTTTCTCCAAGAGTTATAAATACATTACATTTTCAAGAAGTATCTTTGGGAAAACATGTTTAAGATGATAAAAGAAACGCGTTTGCTTTTTTTTCATAGATGTCCTACATACTTACCTCCTTTCAGTCAGAGGTTGTCCCTGGGGTTACAACATTTTTTGGCATTGTTGTCAGGGAACAAAGAACAAAGTTATTTTTCCCTGGGTTTTTCTTTGAAACCATTTCTTTTTCTGATGAGCAAAGAAAGTGTTTTGGTTGATTTTTCTCACCAAGCAGGACGTTGTTAACAATAGTCATGGCTCAAAGAAGACCATATACTCGTTTTGACACTTCGCAACAAGCAACTCCAACCCTATCTAATCTTGAAAAGCTTGTTTCAATAAGAGTTTGGAGAGAAAAATAGTTTCCCAATACCCCAAGTCCTACTTTATCTGCCCCTGGGGCTTCTAGTTCTTTTTCCCATAATATTAAAGCAATTCACCCAGAAGTAGTTCCAAGGAATTTAGAATTTTCATAAGGGAACTTTCCTCCCCTTCATTTTCCTTTTCCATAACCTACTCTTGAAGAGAGATATTTTGAATTTGTTTCTTTTTCTGTCCATGTTTTTTCAAAATTTGAAGAGATAAAAATTGTGGATACTTCAGCTATATATCAGACCATTGTTTTTATTCCTCAACCCATTCCAATCTTTGTAGTCCCTCCTACATCTTTTTCATCTCAAGCAGGGAACCTTCCTCCCCCAAATCAAAATATGGTGATTCCAAGCTTTCTGCTCAATAGATATGCTACAATAAACCCGCCTCAGCCTATGAATGTTATGCCACAAGATTATCTAAATTTGTTGCCTAGATTCATGAGAGAGGATGAAATTACAAGAGAAAAACATGTGGCTACTTTTTGTGCTTTTGAAGATAATCTAAACGTTGAATATTTGGATGTTGTGATGAGATTGTTTATCCAATATTTGGATGGAGAGGCCAGAAAATGGTTCAAAAGTCTCTTGGAAAATTCAATCAATACCTGGGAAGAATGAGAGAACTTTTTTATACATCTATGGGGAGAGAAAAAAGATCATGCCTATTTCCTAACAAAATTCAATGTTATTGAAAGAAAACCAAATGAAGAAGTTGCAAAGTTCCTTAAGACATTTATAAACTCTACAATAGCATTCTAGTGGAAATTAAGCCTCCTCCTGCAACTGCTAAGTTGCTTTTTGCAGGAGATTTTGAACCAGATTTTGGTTTACCTTGAGAGAAAGAATATCTCCCACTTTGGATCAAATTCAAACAGATGCCCTGGAAATTGAGGCCAATTCGTTTGTTGCTAGAAAACTGAATTCAAAAGTTGATCATGTTAATAAAAGGAAAGGAAAGGAAGACGTCAGATCTTCATCCTAGAAGAAATATTCACAGGAGCGGAAGTTGGACGAGATCACTAACGTCATCAGAAATTTATTAAATAAGTTGGTGAAAATGGATTTGGAGAATAAAAATCCTGTTGGCTTTATGATACAGGTATTGTCCTTGATGGAAACTCACTCAGATGAAAGATCACAGTATAGCAGGTAAACAACGAAAGAATTATAGATTAGTCTTCACAGAATGAAGAAAGAGAGGTATACACAGATTCACCATTGATCAAGCTGCATATACACGCAGGTTCACTGTATACGAGTCGTATATACGTACACACGCACTTTCACAGAAGGAAAATCGCATATACCTTGAAAAACTAAGTTTCTGGTCTGGGATATTTGTTCCATGGTATTGGTCCAAGGTATCTGGTCTGAGGTATTGACCCCAGGTATTTGGTCCAAGGTATTGGTCCTAAGTAGTTTTGGTCCATGGTATTGAGAAATGCCTACAAACTATAAAAGGAGGAGAAGATCATTAGGCCAAAGTGTGCAAGTATCGAATATCTGATGAATTGTGAGATCTAGTATGCAGGTTATTGGGTTATGATACAGTGCTGGATCTGAACCAAGGATGAACCTTAGCGGATGATGAGGGTTTAGATCTAATGATGGATCAGGATCTTAAGTTTTGCTCATGTATATTATAGATCTGAATACTGACGCATATATTATTCTGTAAATGATATGATCTGGGTATAATTAAAAGTTTGGAATAGTTGTAGAACTCTGAATTTATATTTGCAGATATATACGCTGGTTGGCTTTGAGAAAAGCGCGTATACATGCAAGTTCGACACATGGAAGTAGCGTATACCTTATAAAATATGTTTTAGTTGCTTTTTTTCGCTGTTGCAGTGTTCTGGGTTCTGGCTTGGGTTCTGGTTACTGTATTCTAAATGATCAGATTGATGGGTTGTCAAAGTGATTGATTGATTTAGTTATGGTTGGTTCAAAAGGTGATTGGTTGATGCAGATATATTTGATGATTGAATTTTAGTTATGATGGATCCAGTCTGAAAATTTATGAAACGTGGTCCCTAGAGGAAGAGAGAAGGTTGTAGCCTTCTGTAGGTCGGTGCCTACGTACTAGTAAACATATCAGCTAGTGCAAGAGCTAGGGGGTTGTAGCTCCCTTCTAGTAGTAGCTGGAAAACGAGAGAAGGTTGCAGCCTTTGGCAGGTCGAAGCCTGCGTACTGGTATAAGTCTAAATTAGTACAAAATTGTAAACATAATTTTCTTATTATTAAAAGAAGACAGAGATGACAGCAGCAGGTGGTTTTTACTCACATTGGGTTTCCACCTTATATCTTGGTGTTCATGTGTGATTCTTATGCTTTATTACGCTTTTACTGCACTATCTAATTAATATCTGACATATTGGTTAAAGTTCAATAAATGATAAATTGGGTAAATCAAAAGTTCTCTGCATATACGCTGGTTGCTTTAATAGCTGGCGCGTGTACATGCTGGTTCACTTAGCTAAAGTAGCGTATACAAATCTACCTATGGAAATGAAAAGTATTGAGTTACTATACTGAGTCACCCCCCCCCCCCCCCCTAACCCCCTCGTCGTATTATTTCCAACAAATCCACCTAGGTAGATACAACATGCACCAAATAGAAATTTCAACCCCCAGTTTAGGACACCTCCTCTAGAAATTTTGTAGAGGGAGAGGAAGGATCAACAAGACCAAGTGCAACCCACTTTATACCTTGAAGAAGAACCAAAGGAAGTTTTAGAGGAGACTCTAAAGTTTAAGGAAAACTAGTATTCCACCTTATTAGAGGAGGAAGAAGAGGAAGAAATGTGTGAGGATAATGTTGATTTAGATCCTCATGTTACATTAGACGAGGAAGAAATTGATAGTTGTTGTAGAAGATTTGAGACATGACACAGGATGAATTACATAAGAAGTATGATATGAGATCAAGGAAAAGATCCAGGACTTAGGACCAAAATGAAGAGAAGCTCCAGCAACATGCTTAGAGAGTTGATGATAAGGGAAAACAACTAGTTCGGGCTATTCCAGACCACCAAGGGGAGCCATCTAAAAACAAACAAATTAAGACTAACCAAGAAAAAAAAAATCAAACTGCTCAAGTTCAACAGATGGTTTAGAAAGATAAAACAATAGAAGAGCAAGCAAAAGTAGAGAAAAATGTTTATTCTTTTAATTTTGAGAAGGAGTTGGAGAAAGTGAAAATTTAAGTTCCATTGGCCAAGCTAGCAAAACAACTTGCTTATAGAAAAAAAAATTACAAATTTTATTAATTTATCACAAGTTTTTGTTACCCCAGATACTGCCAATTTACAAGAAGAAAGGCCATCGATGATGTTTGGTCCTCATGTGGAGGAACAACACTCAACCACACCTCCTTTTTATAATTGTTAGGTCCCTATACTACTAGTTCAACCCCTTATTGTTATTAGTGCAACCCCCATATTATATTGGTGTGCCCATGTAGTCCCCATATTGTTATTATTGTGCCCCATGGAAGCCCACTATTGTTATTATTATGCCCTTACATTATTACTGTTATGTCAGCTCTGATCATATTATGACCCCTTAGACTCCTATATATAGAAATGAGGTCTTGTCATTTGTACCATCCAAGAATTGTTCATTTGTGTAATATAAAGGAGGTTTTCCCCTCGAAGAGGCTTATTTCTAAGGCGTTGATCTTTCTTTTCTATTTTTTGTGAGATAGTTTCATAACATTTGTTATCAGAGGTTTGGATTCTAGGGTTTCGCTGCTCCAAATAGGCCTTTGTGGAATTTTCGCTATAATTTTTATTTTTTTTTATTTTTTTATTTTTATTTTTTTTATTTTTTTTATTTTATTTTTTTTTGCAATGTTTCAGAAGATAAACACAAAACCCATTTGAGACGAAATCATTCTAAACCTCAGGTCCGAATTTTAGATCTTGTCCCACTATATTTTTGAAGATTTGATCTGTGGAAGTTAGGGGTTTTGCAAGCTCCAAAATTCAATCTCAAACAGGTCATCATGGAAGTTTCGCTATAATTTGTTTTCTACGAAGGTTCAAACTCTAAAACTAAAACCCATTTGAGCTAAAATCATGGGGAAGCGTGGGCCTGAATTTCAGATCTTGTTCCACTATATTTTTGGAGATATAGTCCAAGACATTTAGGGTTTATGCAGGCTCCTGAATTACATCCCAAATAGGTGACCTGGGAAAAATAATCATAACTGTCTCTCTGAGCATCAGAATGAGATTTCGTAAGACGTCATTGAAAGAGGATGAACTGTAGTTTTCTGTGTATCTTTTTCAAATCCGAAGGTTGAAATAGTGACACATGGAACTTCGTACACGTTTGATCTTTTGAAAATGTATATAATCAGGTCATCTTGGGATATTGTGCATAAATATTTCTTGGAGAATCCAATTGGGATCATACTGGTGGCATTGGAAAGAGGACGTAGAGGGCTACTATAGGTCGCAATTTTAGAATAGGGAAATCCGAAATTACAGAGTTATAGTCGTTTCAAGATCGAGCTCCTAAAATCAAGAAAAGGTGATATGAGGAAGTTTGATGGCAAGGATCTGGTAATTTGGATACTATAGATGGAGCAATATTTTGGTCTACATGAGGTGAAATTGTTACAAAAGTTACGTATTGCATCTTTATATTTAGAACCAAATCAATTTTTATGGTATGAAGGGCTTTGTTCTCGCAAACCACTTGTCATGTGGTCAATTTTCATGGAGGAAATGATAGCACATTATGAGGATACAAAGAGAAACACCTTCATTAGCCAATTGATAAATCTCAAACAAAAGGGTTCAATGGCAGAGCACATTGAGGACTTTCAAAAATTGAATATAAGGGTAAATTATATTCCAGAGAAGCAAAGGATTGATTTCTTCACAGGGACTTTAAAGGATAACGTTCAACATGACGTTCGCCTTTGGGAACCTGATTCATTGGAGAAGGCATTCACATTGGCAAGAAAAATTGAAAGTGAAATTATGGAAACAAGGAATCCCACCACTCATGACTATAATTATGGAAGTGTTTTTTCTCCTTGCCTTCCACAACCTACAAGGTTTACACCACAACAATTGGAAGAAAAAAAGAGAAAAAGGTCTTTGTTACAATTGTGATGGCAAACACACTAAAGGTCATAAGTGTGTTGAGAATAAATTATTTTACATAGATTATGAAGAAGAGTAAGAAAAGGATCAATAAACATCAAAAGAAGAGGATATACACTAGGAACCAACCCCAGAGAAAGAAGAAATGAATCCGACCATATCTTGTAAATCATTGGCAACAATTACCACTCCTCAAACTCTCAAGATAGAAGGACATATAAAGAAGAAAAAAGTGAAAGATTGCATCGAGAAAGAAGAAATGAATTCAACCATATCTTGTAATTCATTGGTCGAAATTACCACTCCTCAAACTATCAAGATAGAAGGACATATCAAGAAGAAAAAGGTAATAGTGTTGATTGATTCGAGTAGTACCCATAATTTTATTCATTGTAATATAGCCAAGGAATTGAATTGCTTCTTATATCCAGCACCTGAGTGTCAAGTGATGGTTGCAAGTGGAGGAACCATAAATTGCTATGGAAAGTGCCATAATATCAAGCTATCCATGGGAGAATATGTATTGATAGCCAATGCTTTCATTCAATGGGTCGCTGATGTTTTTACTAGGAGTCCAATGGTACAATCTCGGTACAATAGATTTTAATTTTTCATGAACTTTCATGATTTTTTTTATATATATATTTTTTTTATTATTTTTTTTTCTTCGGAAGGAAGGAAGGAAAGGAAGTTGAATTAAGGGGTATCACAGGGAAACCGGGAAAGATAATCAGTTCTAACGGAAAGAAAAACTTCTAAAGAAAGAAAAACGAGGCGTAATTGCACAATTATGTTCGCTAGAGGTTCCCACGTCGAAATCATCTATTTCTCCAGATCTCCAAGAATTCTTGGACAATCATTCCAAGGTATTTGAGACTCCCAAAGGCCTCCCACCTATTCGTGATCTTGATCATTCTATTCATGTGATTCCAGGGAGTGTTCCTCCAAACATCAGGCCTTACAGATATCCATATGCCCAAAAGAGTGAAACTAAATGTATGGTTGCAGAAATGCCAGAGGCTGGTATAATTCAACCTAGTCAAAGTTCTTTCTCTGCTCTAGTGATATTGATGCAAAAGAAGGATGGGTCATGGCGCATGTGTCCGGATTATAAAGAGTTCAACAAATTCACTATTAAAGATAAATTTCCCATTCCTGTCATTGATGAATTATTGGATGAATTACATGGATTAATTTACTTCACCAAGTTGGATCTTTGTTTAGGATATCATTAAATAAGAATGAAGACTGAAGGCATTCTGAAAACAACATTGTTGAAGAAATATGCATTTTCATGGACTCCATAAGCAACGAAGGCCTTTAAACATCTTAAAGAGGCAATGTGCCAAGCATCAGTCTTAGCTACGCTAGACTTCACAAAAACCTTTATTGTGGAATATGATGCAACAGGAAATGGAATTAGTGATGTTTTAACGCAAGAAGAAAGACCAATTGCTTTCGAAAGTCGTCGAATCAAACGAAAGTATTTACATGAATCTATTTAGGAGAAGGAAATGTTGGCAAGATTACATGCACTTAAGAAATGGCGACTTTACATAATGAGAAGATCCCAGTTCAAACAATATTGTTGGAACTTGATGAGGAAGGAAAAGTCATATTGGAACCTAAAGCAGTCACGGAAACAAGAACCCGACAGCTATGAAATCGATCAATTTCAGAGTATCTCGTCAAGTGGAAGAACTTACCCAATGAATATTCCACATGGGAGGACGAGAATTTTATACAGAAGCATCCAAAACTACTCAAGCATTGAGGACAACACTTTTTGAAGGAGAGGGGCATGTTAGGTCCCTATACTACTAGTTTAACCCCTTATTGTTATTAGTGCAACCCCCTTATTATATTGTTGTGCCCATGTAGTGCCCATATTGTTATTATTGTGCTCCATAGAAGCCCATTATTGTTATTATTATGCCCTTACATTATTGTTGTTATGTCGGCTCTGATCATATTATGACCCCTCAGACTCCTATATATAGAAAGGAGTTCTTGTCAATTGTATCATCCAAGAATTGTTCATTTGTGTAATGTAAAGGAGGTTGCCCCCTCGAAGAGGCTTATTTCTAAGGCGTTGATCTTTCTTTTCTATCTTTTTGTGAGCCAGTTTCATCACAATAACACTCTCCTAATTCATGATCTTGTGTTGCACAATTGCATGCTTGACTTAGGGGCCTCTCATAATCTGATGCACCTTTTTGTTACGAAGCAGTTGAATTTACAAATTACAAAACCATATAAGGATTTGTATTCTTTTGACTCAAAAAGAGTCAAGTGCGTTGGATTGACAAAGGATCTCGTGGTTTCTCTAGCACAAATCCTAGTCAAGAGCATTGTGATGGATGCAGTAGTTGCATACATCCCAACAAGATTTATAATGTTGCTTTCCAGATCTTGGTGCATGAAGCTAGGAGGAGTTTTGAAGTTGGAATTTACATATGCCATAATTCCAATATTTGGTGGAGAGGAGAGGAGGCTATATCAGGAATCAAGATTTGTTAAAACAATCACTAGAGATGGAAATTCAAATAATTCCCCAATATATAGGCAAGATAAATATTTTTCATGTTTTTTTTTGAAGTAAATCATGAAATTGGTGAGGATAATTAGGTGCAAATCCCACCAACAATTCAAAAACAAGAAGCAGTGCAAAATTATATTTGGAAATTATGTTTTGATGGTGCATATTCCGAGGAGGGAAATGGTGCAGGGGTTTTACTGCTTTCCCCAAAGGATGAAATGATCCCTTTCTTACAAGTTGGAATTTGATTCCACAAACAATATTACAGAATATGAGGCTTTGATTCTTGGATTATAAGTTGCAAGAAATATGAATATTAACTATTTGTTTGTGTTTGGAGATTCAGAATTAGTGGTGGAACAAATAAGAGGTCAATGTCAAACAAAGAACCCAAGGCTAAGAGCTTATAGGAATGAAGTGTGGGACTTAATTGACAACCTATTCTCATCATTTAATATTCAATTTTTGCCTAGAGAATGTAACAGATTTGTTGGCTCACTTGTAGTGGCAACTAGTACTTTTAAGCCTCCACGGAAACCTAGATTAAGATATGAAGTTGAAATTAGATGTAGGCCTTCTATACCTGATAATGTAAAATATTGGTAGGTATTTGAGGATGAGGAGTATATTAAGCGATTTCTGGAGGTAGTTGGAGAATTTACTTCTTCAAAGTTTGACCAAGAAGAAGAAGGTGAAGATAACGAAGAAGAAGAGGCTGAAGAAGAATTATTGTCGAAGGACTCATTTACATACCATAATATTGTACAACTTAAGGGAAATGTAAATCCAAAGGGCTTGTTTCCTTTGAAGAGATTATTTGATGCTAATGATGTTCATGTAAAGGTCACTAAGAAAAATCGGGAAGATAATATAGAGGACTGCAATATTCGTATTGAGCAGCGACCTAAGCTGAAAAGGGAATCTCAAAGGATTACAAACAAAGGTATGTTAATTTGTTTAAGAAATATTCTTATATCTTTACTTGGTCCTATGAATATTTAAGAACATATAACAAAGATATTATAGATAACATAAAATGATCCATTATAGAACAAGCTAAAAAAAAAAAAATTCCATTAAAGTCAGGGGTGAAACCATTCAAACATAAGCTTAAACAGATTAACCATATGCTGCTCCCTTCAATTGAAAAAGAAGTTACGAAGTTGCTTCAAGACAAAATCATTGTGCCATTAAGATATTCAGATTAGGTAGCAAATTTGGTGTCTACGAGGAAAAATAATGGGGAAATTAGGCTATGTTTAGATTTTCGGAAACTAAACAAGGCATCCTTTAAAGATAACTACCCCCTTGCCAAGATGGATTACATTCTGCAAAAAGTAGTAGGATCTTCGAGGTTATCAATGATTGATGGGTTTTCTGGGTATAACGAAATAGTTGTTCATCCAAATGATCAAAATAAGACAACCTTCACAACACCATATGGCACTTTTATGTATGCTAAGATTCCCTTTGGTTTGATGAATGTTGGCACCACTTTTCAAAAGGCTATGGATATAACCTTTGTTGGAGAAAAATATAAGTTTGTGGTTATTTATTTAGACGATATAACAATTTTTTCTAAATCAGATGATGAGAATTTGCAACAAATTTTCGAGAAGAGTAGAAAGTATGGGCTCTCCTTGAATCCTAAAAAGTCACATTTTGCTCTCAGAGAAGGGAAATTATTGGGTCATATAGTATCAAAAGTCAGAAGTTAAAATTGATCCAAAACGTGTGGAGGCAATCAGTAATATTCCTTTACCCATAAACAAGAAGTAAACACAAATTTTCCTAGGCAGAATAAATTTTCTTGGAAGATTTATTCCAAACTATGCAGAAATTATTAAGATGATTATTGATATGCTAAAGAAATATGTTGAAGTCAAGTGGACTCGAGCAACTAGAGAATCTTTTTCAAGGATTAAGAAGGCTTTTGGAGAAGTTTATGTTTTGATCAGTCCTAACTATGAAAAGCCTTTTCATATTTTCTCTTTTGCATCTCCCACTACAATTGCAGTAGTGCTATTGCAAAAGAATGAAGATAATAAAGAACAACATGTGGCATTCTTTAGTGAGGGACTGAAGGATGCATAGCTAAAATAAAACATTCTAGAAAAGCAAGCCTATGTCGTTGTCAAAGATTTGAAATCTTGTAGGACATATATTTTACAATCCAATATCATTGCTTATGTACCTAATACAACATTCAAATGTGTACTGACACAAGGGGACAATGAAGGGAGAAGAGGAAAATGGATAGAAAAAATATAGGAGTATGACCTAGATATTAAGCCAACTAAATTAATAAAGGGGAAGGGTTTATCCAAGATCTTAACATAACCTAACTACCAGGAAATGAGAATAAATTTGTCGGCTGAAATTTCTGAACCAAATCCAGTTGTTGAGGAAGGCCAAACCAGTGAACAAGATAATATAATTGCCTATAAATATCTTTGTGCAGGCTGGTATAAAAATATTGTCCATTATTTGTTATTTCTTAGTTGTCCAAAAAATCTTGATAGAGAAATATATAATGCTCCAAGGATGAAAGCCCAGAAGTATGTTATCACGAATGGTCAATTGTATTGGAGGGATCCCATTGGTGTATTATTGTTGTGCTTAACAGAGGAGGAAATGACTGAGATCATAAATGAATATCATGGTACACTTGTGGCGGTCATTACAGTTGGGAAGTTATAACTCACAAGATCCTAAAGGTTGGTCTTTACTAGCCCACTTTGTTTTTTGATGTTTTTAGAATGGTGAAATGTTGCAGAGAATGTCATTTTTTGGCTAAAAAGAAGAAGTTGGCACCATTTCCATTGATTCGAGTATTTGTAGAAGAGCCCTTTAAGCAGTGGGGGTTGGATTTCATAGGGTAAATACTCCCACCTTCCAGTGGACAACATAAATGGATCTTAACAACCACTGGTTATTTTATAAAATCGGTGGAAGCAATTCCAACCCGAACCGCAATCAATCAATGGTTATTAAATTTCTTAATAAAATATATTTTCGAGATTTGGTTATCCAAAAAAGTTAGTGACTGACAATGCGCAGGTGTTTAAATCTGCAAAACTTATTATTATTTGCCATAAATACAATGTTATCCTCAATCACTCTACCACCTATTATCCATAAGGGAATGGGTTGGCAGAGTCTTCCAATAAGACTTTGGTGAGAATTTTGAAGAAGATTATTGCCGAAAACAAGAAGAACTAGGACTCCCAACTTAAGTTTTCTTTGTGGGCAAACATGGTCACAATAAAAAGATCCACTAGGAAGTCACCATTTGAACTGGTATATGGAATGGCAGTGTTGTTTCCTAGTCAACTAGCCAAGCCAATGGCTAAATTACTTCAAGATGTTGAGGAGGAGACTAATCCATTGACTAGGTGAATAAATAAGCTAGTGGAATTGAATGAAAGCAAAGAACAACTAACTCAAAACTTGATCAATTATTAGGAAAAGATTAAAGTTGTTTTTTATAGGAAGGCCAAAGATAGACTATTTCAGCTTGGAAGCCTTGTTTTGAGATGGGATTTCAGAAGAGAGGACAAGGGTAAACACGATAGGTCTGACCCCTTGTGGTTTGGACTTTTTAAAATAATAGAAGTCTGAGGTGATAATATGTTCATTCTAGAGAATATTGATGGTGTACTATTGCAACTGCATGTGAATGGGAAGTATATAAAGCATTACTTCCAGCATTGATGATTGTTTATTTTATCATTGTAAATATCAGTGTGACCACTATAAATTTTGAGTGTGCTTATTCGTTGCATTGTCAAATCTACAATATGACTCCATGCTCGAGGTGAAGGAACTAATATGTGGTTCTTATTGTCTTATTCCAAAACAATATCCCTAGGTGGAGCCAGTGTTGTAGTCATTTTCTTTTTATTCAAGAAAAAAAATAGATATATATCTTTACAAAAGAAAAGAGAAAAAAACAAGAAGTATAGGGAATGGGGATTTTTATATTTATATTTTGAAATGTTTAATCTTTGGTACTAAGTCTATGTTGCAGGCCTAATTTTTTTGTAATAAAAAATATATTTAAGAGTGGGTCAACCTTTGCAAATTCCAAGTGGAGATTTTTTTATAAAAAGCACGCAATTTTCAGAGTGCATCAACGTAGCATAGATCCCAGTCTCGCTAAAATTAAGTCAGACACCACAAAAAGCCTAGTGTTTAAATTGGAAGGCACCCCCGAGGATTTTATTTGAGAAATCAGTCGTCGAGGTGATCAACGACTGTGATCAACCCCAATGGCACATGGAGGCAAAACCATTTACCATCCAAGGTGTCCTCGAGGGTGGTAAACAGTTTCTACCGATTCGATAAGGGTTCGACAGGCGAGCGAGAACAAGCGAGTGAAAATCCACCTTGTCACTTCCATGTCACCTTTCTTCACTCCACCTCATCCTTTGTACTTCCACATCACTCGACACATTGGTTGCCCATGTCATCCCTTCGTACTCTTTTGTCTTCATTATCATATTTTAATTTTCCATCTCTTGTCTATAAAAACCCCAATTTTTCTCATTTTGCCTAATTTCATTCACTATTTTCACTATTTTCACTTTGAGTTTCCACGTATTTAAAGCTTTGAACTACCCTGTGTTTTTCAAATGAAAATTTGAAAATGACTAAGAAAGCCACTTTATCTAGTTCTTCGACCCATATACCCCTCATGGACATGGACAATGACATTTTTTACTCCGTTTGTCCATTAAACTTAATGGAAATCCGTCAGAGCATCTTAGCCAGTCAAGTTGAGTCATAAATTTTCTTGAGATTGGTTAAATCAGATTATTTGCTACAATTATTCCTCAGACTTACTCTTTCCCCAAGTTCATTAGTTGGTTAACCTCATCCTTATATCCACAGAGATTTTATGTAATGAACTCGCTTGGAGAAAACATTCTGCAATTGTCTTCCTTATTAATTCGACAAGCCCTAAATTTTCCCCAATCTGGTAATTACACTAGATTCTCTGATGAAACCATTATATTTGTATATTAAAGTCTGTCAATAAAGGATAAAAATAAATTGTATAATCTTATTTTACCTCCAAATGCAAATCTTTCAACAAAGTTAACAAAGTTTCCCATAGCCTGTTTTTTCTGAAAATGTCAGAGTCTAATTTCGCCATTAAAGGTTTGAGTTGTGGAAGCTGGAATTTCATCAAGTGAGCCTTAAATTGCACAAGATTCTCAAATTCTCGAATATTTATTTTCCAATATTCTCAAATATCAGGAAAATGTCTCATTTTGTAATTTTAAAGAGTTAGAAGTAGTTTAATATTTTAATGTTTATGAAGTCCAAATAGTTAGAAAGTAGTTGTGAGAGTTGGCAGTTTTGGTAACTGCTTCCAATGTAAATGTTTATTTAAAAGAACATCAAGGGACCAATTTTGGGGTTCTGATTTTTGGCCCTAGAGATATAACTTTGTTGTGTAATGTACAAAATTTTCTTGGAGAAGTAATGAAATTTTAAGATGATTCCAATGTGTGTTGATTTTGGCATGTTTCATCTATCTTTGTAAGTCATTTATGTGTTGTTCTTCTTGGGAAAAATGTATAATGATGTTGTTGGTTCTCTTTAATTAAACATATTTACTTTTGCTTTAAATAGCTGATAGTACCTATGTGTCTTTATCAAAGTGGCCTTAAACTGTTCTCCACCTTTTCCATCATTTCATTTCTACAAACCTCCATAATTTCGACTAATATTTGGTGTAAAAGATTATGTCCTTTGAGCCTTATACATTGAACCTTCCTCTTTATTTTCTCTCTAACCATCTGTAATTCTAGTGAGTCATTTTCACAGATAGCTTGGCCATCTTGGGTGGGTTTTGTCTTTTCTCCAAGAGTTATAAATACATTATATTTTCAAGAAGTATCTCTGGGCAAACATGTTTAAAATGATAAAAGAAACTCTTTTTTCTTATTTTTCATAGATTTCCTAGGCACTAACCTCCTTTCAGCTAGAGGTTATCCCTAGGGTTACAACAATAATGATACAAAACTAGCTCCAATAGTGGAACGTTAAGTCACCACTTGCTCCTTCAAAGAATGATTTTCTCTTCTATGCCAAGCTAGAGAAGCCAAGGTGAAATGTCATTTGCTTGAGCTATAAGGGTGTATATATAACAAATTAGGTGACTCTCCACCTCCCATGTGACTCTTGACCTCCCACATGGCTCTCGAGCTTCTCATGTGACTTTTCGAATTCCTATGTGACTTGTGAGCTTCTTCATACATTCTAGTGACTTTCCACATTCCATGTGTGACCCTTGGGCTTCCAAACATTTTAAATCTTCTCATTTTTATAAAATACAATATTGCATTCCACAAATTGTGGCAAAATACATTGACAACATATGAATCTTGTGGTGACACTTTGAGAAGCCATGACTTGGCAGCGATGACATAATACTTCATTGTATCAATTCCAAACTCTTCTCTTTGTTGCTATGACTTCAAATTCTTCATGATAGATCTTACTTGCACTTCATCTTCACCCTCCATAGGGCCCAGATAAGTTTTGGAACCTTCCAAGTCAACATGAGTTTCCATCTCTTTGTCTCGGTCCAATATTTCTTTACTCTTGCATGATAACATCTTTGTGACTTGTCTTCACAAGTGTCCTTCTTGTAACTTCTCTTGCTAACCTCCTTGAGCACCATCTTGCCACGATAGGATGATACCACTTGCAGATGAAGTTTACTCATGAAAATACAACATCAGTCCCATTGTAGCAGCTACAACCACCCTCTAAAATTTTTCCTTAGCCTCGTTTTGGAGCCTCCCTTCTAAACTTCACAGCAGCTTGCCTTGCTTCATGAAGTTCACAAGCTTCAGTGTCTTTCTTACACAAAGGAATCCTGTCGGTCACAGCTTGATCCATTCCCCTCATAGGCTGTTCACTTGAACTTGGTCCAGCTGCAGGTTGAACAGCTTCCTCTTGAAAATTGTGCATTTCTAGAGGGCAACCAGGCTTCCCTCCAGAAATTGCACAATCCTCTCTGGCAGCCTGCTTGGCTCCAGGATTGCGCAATCCTGCCTGCCAACACTCCCAGTAGGATTTGCACAAATTTCCCCAGCAAGGCTACTCAGCCTAGAATTCGCACAAATCTGGGCATTAGTCAGCTACTCTACCCATAAATTACGCAAATATCCTCGGTAGCCAGCCCAACTCCCAGCCATAAATGCACATTTTTCTCCAACAGTTGAGCAATCTCTTGCATGTGCAGCTGAGTTGACTGATTCCCTCCGGGACTGAGCAAAATAGACTTGTATGCATTGGTTGCTTCTCCTAAGGCAGGATGCAAAGGCATCCCTTATTTCAAGGATCTATGTTTACCAGTTGGAGGTTACATGTGAGGAGCAATTCCGAAACCTCCCACCAAGTGTCTCTTCCCCTAGATTCTTGGCATGCGCGTCACAACCTCGATATTATGAAAAATCATCAACCAGACTTTGTAGATCTCATTCCTCACATCAACTTGCAGCGCTGACATCCCACATCACATCTAGGAGCAGTTGACATGTTTCAGCTCAGTTGTTTTGGGGTAAGCCCGCTTCCCATGCCTTGTGCTACATTTTTGTCGCTTTCTGTGTTTTCACTTGTGGGAGTATTATTTGCTTGATTTATTTGAACGCTTGCTATCATTTACATATATAGTAACTTGTCCTAGCTCTGTTTCATTTTTTGTTGCTATCTCACTACTGTCGCATAAATGAAACTGTTTTGCATGGACGTTCGCCCAATCGGTGAACTGCCTCGGCCACATGCATGTTGATCTGTTTGTTGAATCTTTCATTCATGCTTTGCATGCACTGTCAATCACTTTTGTTATCACTTAGTGTTGCAATGCATTTACTGTCTTAGTTGCTTTCAGTTGCTTGTCGGCGAGTTGGGCCAGCCTTGGCCCAAACTCTGCCTTCACCAAGGCTGCATTGTGCAATATGGGGAAGGAAGGCTCACCTTCCTCTCCAAATTTGTGCATTCCTACCTAGCACTGGCCTCCAGGACTATTTTGCACATTTCTGGAGGATATTGGCTGCTTGGCCCAAGAAATTGCCTGAATTTGTCCCTAGGCCAGCAGTTCTTCCTAGCTGGAATTGTGCATTGCACAATCCAGTAGTCAACAGCCAGACTGGACTGTGCATTGCGCAGTTCCAGTAGTCAGCCAGTCTCCTAACAGCCCAGACTATGCCTTGTGCAGTCTTGGCAATTGGTCTCCCGACCTCCCAGCCAAAATTGTACAACCTTTGTGATCATGCACCCAGGTATGTTGCAAGTTAGTTCTCATGTTCATTTTGGTTTTCGACTAACAGATTTCTTGCCATGAGTGTTTCCATGTCTCCAGGTATCCCAGGTGTTCATCTACCTCTCAGCAGTACAAGTGCAATGGTTTCTAGGGGATCAAAGAAGAAGACACCGTTCATAGCACACTTGGGGATGCAGTCGATCCAGTGTCCATGGACTTGCCTACCCATGAAGACATCAAGCTGTTTGTAGACAAGGACATCAAGATATGACAACAGCAACATCACAACGAGAAGCATCATGAACAACAGTTGAAGACAGCATAACAAATGCAACGAATGCAAGAGGAGGGTTGTTGACAACACAGAGGCGGAACAAGGTTGCATGATCAGGCAGGTCCATTGATGATGAAAGCAACTTTGGAGACTCGGGCTATGAAGTGACAACACGACATGGATATTGCGCAAAGGTAGAAGATGAAATGAAGAAGGAGTTGCATGTGTTGAAGTAGCAACTCAAGAAGAACATGAAGCTACACAGATAGATGAATGAGTTGCAACAGGAACGTGAACAATAATCGGCGCAACATGCACTCACGGATGAAACTAAGCTTGTACAAGTTAAGGATCCATCCTAACAACTGACACAGAGCAACAGCTGACACAGAGCAGACATGGTGATCAGTGTTGTTGATCGCATGCCAGGGATTCATCAGCATGCATGTCATTGAGTGCATGCATGAAACCCAACCCATTCAACACATTAACCAAGGCGAAGACAAGAAGCAAGTCCAACTCGGGTTGAACATGTACTTCGACAAGTTGATGCGCATGACCACCAACACACACTTGAATATCAACACGGACACTATGCATTAGTGTGTTGCTTGTTCAACCATACCCAAGAAGACCATGTGCATGTTAGTAGACGAGTTGGATGAAGGGGTCGAACCAATGCACCGACTGCAACAGAGGCAAGAGTTTGCTTTAGCAAGATGTCGCCATGAGGTGCATGCACACCATCAGAGATGACTAAGCTTCGCATCAACTCACCACCTTCACCATCACAAGCATGTCAAAGAGTTGGTCTCATCACAACAGACCGAGTGTTAGTGATGTCTTGCAAGGCTTGCTCAAGCCATGTTGTCTCACATGAGTACATGTGCATTGTAATGTTGAGTCATGTCAAGTGTAAGTCAAGTGTCAATGGTTGGATGTAATAGTCATAGAGTAGGTGAAGAGTCATGAGGGTAGTTGAACTGTCACAAAGGGGAATGTTAAGGGTCACCCCGCCCTTTGCTATAAATAGTCCCTCATAACTCATTGTAGATGCTCTTAGTTAGCCAAGCTTCTGATAAGACTATTTTGGATAAAGCTTGGACAATATTGTAACACGCCTTAGCTTCTCCACTGCATGGAGCTAGTTCATCTCTTTGGAGGAGCAGGCGAATGTGGCTGTAATGTTCCACTGTTGGGGCTAACAGGTTTACATGGATGTATTGTATGATTGTGACTTACACTTCTTTATATAATAAGAGCTAACACATTTTCATGCATATGTTGTTATCGCAGTTGGACTGCTCCGGTTGCCTTAATGATCTATGTTGTTTAACTTATGTATTAGTGTATGAACTGATTTGTATGCAATTATATCAATCATGTTGTTAATGTTGTCTCGTTCGTGTCGAGTGCACTACCAGACACCAGATAAATCTTTGACATGAACCTTGCTTAAACAATTGTTGCACTCGTCTTGGACTGATCCTTGAGTGTTGTACATGTTATCTTTCCTTGTATGTTGTGACTACCGCATCTGAGTGGACTGCTCTGCCAGAAGCTGTGCATGTCCTTTTGTGTTGTGTGTTCCTAGCCAAGTTGGGAATGATCCCTTTCAACCTGGAACTCACCTTCACCCTCATCTCCCCTTTATGTGTTAGAACATCTCATACACCTTCTTTGACTCACTGCATCAGTCACTCCCTTGCTACTGACAGACTTATCTTACTTGCCTCTGTGTGACATTGCAGTCAAGGCATTACCTTACGACCCACTGTTGGGACTCCTACACAAAACGGTCTGAGGTCTAATTGGGACTTCTTACCGGGGATATCCCCTTGACATGTTGGCGGGTCCAACATCGTCAACAAGTCCCAAAATCACCTATGATATCTTTGTTTGCTCATGTGAGACTAAATGTGATAGGATTGTGCAGAAGGGTTGAGGAGAGAGGGATCCTTGAGTGCAATGTGTAGTGGCAGGAGGTAGGGAGTGACGGTATAGGCATTGTGAGTGCGTAGTGCATAGTGTCAAGGAAAGAGGAGGCATGCTTCCATGCATTCTGTAGGTCTAAAGGTCAGGGAAGGTAGGCTTGCTCACTATGACTGCATAGTACGCAGTGCTTGAAGAGAAGGTTCCAAGGACTGTGTAGTTGAGCACTATAGGAGCTTAAGAATGACCCGACTATTCACTAAAAGTGTGTAGTGCGCAGTGAAGGCAAGGTTGGTCAATGCATTGTGCATTGGGAAAGTTCAGGAGACAATAATGTGATGCTTGGGCACTGTGATTGCGCAGTGCACAATTCATGAGGGAGAGGACCTAAGGATTACATAGTTGAGTATGGGAAGGGTCTAAGATTGACTCGACTATCCCCTAAACATGTGAAAAGTGCAACACTAGGAAAGGTTGTTCAAGGACTGCACATTGAGTAAGTGTAGTCAACAGAATGGAGTGATTGAGCTTTCGGATTGCACATGCGTAGTTGAAGGAGGTTATCTTCTCTGACTTCGTAGTGCATAGATCTAGGAGGTAGGAACTATTAGTGTCAGTCTTTTCTACCTATCACCAGTGATCAAATATTATTTTACCAAGTTTGTTAGGGGTCTCAAGGTCAAATTTTATCATGTCACTAGGTTTTCAGAGTAAAATTTGGTCACTGGTTAGTTTGTCTAGGAATGTCTCTATTCTCTTAGAAAAAAATATCACATGTCGGTCGCTTACATCACTCAGATGAGTGTATCATAATAAAGAGAATGTCTTCATCATATCAGTCATCATCAGCACTATTTCACTCAGTCTAATGTCTTCATTAGGTCATTAGGGTTTCACAGTCTATCTTCATTTCATGCATAAAATACGGCATATGATGAGTTGTGATAAGCAGCTCTTTTCAATAAAATTTTATGAGGTTTCATAGGTGCTTCATGGTTACAATATCAAGGTTCCAAAAGGAAGAAAATTCACTATTCAAAAAGGTAAGAAGAATTCAGATTTCAAATCTCCAAAGTGGCCAAGTTTAAAAGGGTGAAAGTCATGTTTTGAAAAGGTATGTGGGGCCCATTTTCACTCAAAATAAGATTATACTATGCTAATAAAAGCCCAAAAGGTCCCAAACATATTTCATTTTCACCCTCACTTCCTTTGTTCATTGAGATCTCTCCTCCTTTGGTGAAAAAACACGAGTTTTCTAGCTAAAATTAGCAAAAATCTCTCGGCACTCTGCTTCTGTGAACTACATTGTGCTTCTGGAGGTGGCACTATGCTTCTATGAATTGCACTGCACTTCTTCAAATGGCTTTGCGCTTGGGACAGAGTGGTCCAAAACTTGCCAAAACTCACTCAAACTTCAAAATTAATCTTGCAATCCAATTCTTCGCTCTTCTAAGTTGTTCAACAAGGTTTTTATCAAAATGGAGGGAGATTCTTCACCATAAGAAAAGAGAAAACATCATAAAGGGTGGAGGATCCTAAGGTATGAGCCTACAAACTACAATGAAATCAACTCCTCACCATTCATTAAACAGTTGTTTGAAGATGTCAACTGCCTAGGGTTTTGTTAAAGGGTAGGTGAAGTAGGTTTCCATGAGTAGCTCACTAATTGGATTTCCACCAATCTGAAAGGGGAAAAGGCGATCATAGTAGGGATTGAATTTAAATTCTCAGTAGCTTCCATCTCTCTTGCCACATGGATACCTGATCATGGGGAGTATTGGTTCAAATGCATGAGCTTAGACCTTGAACAATACATACCTTTCTTAAAATTACCCTACAAAGAGGCTCATTCACACGTCATCCCATTCAGGTACCCGTTGGAAAAGTATGCACCATTGATGAAGGTTGTAATGAAGTTTTTCACCTGTGAGGGAAGATTTTCCAGATTGTATGGGTACCACATCAGGCTGCTAATGCATTTCATAGCTCTAAAACCTCTCTACATGTGTAATTATTTATGTAGAAGCCTTATCAAAATGTCTGAGAAGGTACAAATGAAAGGCAAAGAGAATCACCCTAGCCTTTTCCATCACAATTTAATAAATATTGTAGTCCTCCATTTGTTGGCAGAAAGGAACATGGCATGGGATACCTTCATAGAAACATCTTTGCAGTCGCATGAAACTACTTCATCAAGTCATCAACAAGACACATCAAAACGGTAGGTGGAGGTAGGATCATCAAGCAAGTTAGTGGAGGTTCCCAAGGCACCTAAACCTGAGGTGACTATAATATATCAGAGAGGAAAAAGGCTTGTCTTTACTTCTCAAGTTGAGAAAAGGGCCAAGCCTTCTACATTAGCATAACAGGGATCACATGTACAGGATGAGGAGATAATTGAAAATGATTTTGAATTAGTTGACTTGGAGGCTGCAGATGAACCCTCAAACTTGCAATAAATTATCAAAGAGAAGGATTCCCAAATCAGAGAGCTCATGGACAATATGGCAAGGGAAAGATTCACCATTTCCTTCCTTGAGCAAGAAAACAGTCAGCTTAAGGCCGAACAACTAATCATGGAGAAAGTGCAATCCAAGGTGCTGCAGCAGGGAGGAAAATGTAAAGCAGTGTTGGAGCCTGGTGAACATGATGAACATGAAAAACAAGTTGGAAATAATAATCCAAGGACCAAGGGACTCAAAAGGGCATTGAAGAAAGAAGAAGAACATAACTTGCTAGATGAAGACTTGGATATTGAAAAAATAATTGCCTTAGAGATCAATGAAGATAGAGAGTATTGGCTAAGTAAGGTCAATGGACACCTAGAGAAGCTTATTGATAAGGCAAACATGGACAATCAGATATTGAGGCACATGGCCCACCACTATCAGACTAGAAACATGATTTGCAACATCAAGCTCAAGCAAATGAAAAACAAGCTAAAGGAAACCCTAAAAAATAAAAATGAGAGGGATAACTTGGAGATGATTGCTGAAGAATCCATGAGATAATGACACACATCATTTTGTACTTCATGACCAATTTTGAGAGTTTTCTGAGCATTTTTGGTTTTTTGAGAATTTTGGTGCAAAATTCAGGAATTGGACTAATCACAGAAACGTCACACCTTGGCGTTGTGCTTTTTCCTTAGGGCTCCAAATGACAAGTGGATTACATTTTTGTAAATCTGATGGCCTCCTCTCAAAACCCATTTCATCAAATTTCTTAGACAGGGCTCAGATTTTGAGAAAAAGGTGAAAAAGGGGTCAAACATCATCATTCTGATACTCTTTTTGACAGGCGTTGAGCTTTTGGAGACACCTTGGAAGAATCAATTTTTGAATGCCTTCCGATCAGTAATTTTTAATAATTCAAGATGTTATGGAAACTAGACAAGCAAAGCTAGTTGACCGTTCTCTCAGATTCCAAATTCGACCTCAGGAAGGCACCTAAAAGTGGCCTCAAAGTTGGTGTTGTGCTTCTGCAAATTTCTGAGTTTTTATTTAAAAATTTCACTGTGTAATTTCTCAAGTTTTTAGTTCAACTTGGTCAAAGTTAAACTCATGATGTAACTTCAGTAGTTCAAATTTTATATGAATAATAATAAATAGGCTTTATAGATTGTTTTTATGGTTAATTAGGCCTCATAAAGGAAGCAAAACTCAAATCAAAGTCTAAGAGAAGAGTTTGTTTTTTACCTTCTCACTCTCACTTGTTGGTTGAGAGAATCTTGGAAACAATTACACCACTTAGGGATTCAACTCCTACAGGTGGGGAAGTTGTTTTATTGAGTCTATATGTATCATTTCGCATTTAGGAGAATGGTTGGACTTCAGAGGAGAGACTTGTACCTTATTCTTTCATACAATTAATCAAGGAGCAGTTGCAACTATTTTTCAGGAATACTTGTTCAGTGAGTTTGTGGTGTTGTTTTCCTTTCATATCAGTTTCTTATTGATGAATTCATCTCTCTTAACATGCTTTTCTTTCTTCATGTGATTTGCCTTACAATCATATAGGAAAAATTCTTTAGATTCAAAGCTTTGTTTATGTGGAAAATCATGTTTATGTATCTCTTCTTCTAGATTAATGAATTCATGCTAATACACGCTCATTATGATTTCTTAAGCTTTCAGACCTATACTACATTGACCAAATCTTAAGTTCAGCACTAAACATTGTTAACTTGCTCTTGTTTATGCTTGCTACAACAAACTTTGATACCTTGACCTAACTGCTTACTCTCATTCCCTGGCCCAGCTACCTAAAAACCCTAAATTTCGAAACACTCAAAAAAAACCTATACATCTAGCCTAAAATCCATTTCTTTTCCAGTCATTGACGGAGAAATCCTTAGAGAGACCCCTCTCTGGTTTAGCAGGGCTAGCTACTCAACTACAAGTGGTTTGAAGTTACCTCTTTCGTGTTGGCATTATGATACAGGTGTTGTCCTTAATGGCAACTCACTCAGATGACAGATCACAGTGCAATAGGTCAATAGCAAAGAATTAATGATCAGACTACAAAGAATGAAGAAAGAGAGGTATACACAGGTTCACCTTGACAAAGAAGCGTATACATGCGGGTTAACAGACCAAAAGGAGTGCATAACGTACACACACACTTTCGCAAGAGGGAAAGCGCGTACATGTTGAAAAACTAAGTTTTTGGTCCGTGGTATTTGGTCCATGGTATTTTGATCCATGGTATTAGTCCAAGGTATCTAGTCCAAGGTATTGACCCTACTAAGTGGTTTTCGTCCATGGTATTGAGAAAGGCCTAAAACTATAAAAGGAGGAGAAGATCATTAGGCCAAGGGTGTAAGTATTGAATATATGATGAAGTGTGAGATCCAGTATGCAGGTTATGGGTTTGTGATGCTTTGCTTGATCTGAACTAAGGATGCACCTATGTGGATGATGATGGATGATGGATTGGGATCTCAAGACTTGGAATGTATTATCATTATGTGGTTTGATCATGGATATTCTAGATCTGAATATTGACGCATGTTTTATTCTGCAAATGTTATGATCTGGGTATGACTGAGTTCTGAAATAGTTGTGAAGTTGTTAAGGTAGTATTTGTAGATCTGTACGCGGGTTCGCTTTGGTAAAAGCACGTATACACGCTGGTACAATTCATCAGAGTAGCATATACATTATGAAATATGATATCTAAATTTGCAGATGGTTTTAGTGGTTTTTGCAGAGTTCTAGGTTCTGCTCTGTGTTCTGGTGACTGTGTGATTCAGTTGTGGGTGATTTAGAGATTGATGAGTAAGTATTTAATGATTGGTTAATGCAATGGTTGTATTGCAGTGGCGGTTGATTTTGAGCTTTAATGTTGTTGATGGGTCCAGTATGAAAATTGGATGAAACATGGCCTTCAAATTGTGGTGTTGTGTTCCAGGTGTATCCAGTCTGAAAATTTATGAAACGTGGTCGCTGGAGGAAGAGAGAAGGTTGCAGACTTCTGTAGGCCGGCACCTACGTACTGGTAAACATATTGGCCAGTACAAGAGCCAGGGGGTTGGAGCTCCCTTCCAGTAGTAGCTAGAAAACGAGTGAAGGTTGTAGCCTTCAATAGTTCGATGCCTACGTACTAGTAAATATATCGGCTAGTACAAGAGCCAGGGGGGTTGTAGCTCCCTTCTAGTAGAAGTTGGAGAATGAGAGAAGGTTGTAGCCTTCTCCAAGTGGGTGCCTACGCACTAGTATGAATCTATACTAGTACAAGATTGTAAATAGGTTTTTCTTATTTTAAAGGAAGACAACAACAGGTGGTTTTTGTCCCGCATTGGTCCAAGGTATTGGTCCTAAGTGGTTTTGGTCCATGGTATTGAGAAAGGCCTAAAACTATAAAAGGAGGAGAAGATCATTAGGCCAAGGGTGTAAGTATTGAATATCTGATGAAGTGTGAGATCCAGTATGTAGGTTATGGGTTTGTGATGCTTTGCTTGATCTAAACTAAGGATGCACCTATGTGGATGATGATGGATGATGGATCAGGATCTTAAGGCTTGGAATGTATTATCATTATCTGGTTTGATCATGGATAGATTAGATCTAAATACTGATGCATGTTTTATTATGCAAATGTTATGATCTGGGTATGACTAAGTTCTAAAATAGTTGTGAAGTTGTTAAGTTAGTATATGCAGATCTGTACACGGGTTCGATTTGGTAAAAGCGCGTGTACACACTGGTTCGGTTCATCAGAGTAGTGTATACATTATGAAATATGATATTTGAATTTGCAGATGGTTCTAGTGGTTGTTGCAGAGTTCTGGGTTCTGCTATGTGTTCTGGTGACTGTGTGATTCAGTTGTGGGTGATTTAGAGATTGATGATTGAGTATTTAATGATTGGTTAATGCAATGGTTGTATTGCAACGGTGATTGATTTTGAGCTTCAATGTTGTTGACGGGTCTAGTATGAAAATTGGATGAAACGTGGCCTTCAAATTGTGGTGTTGTGTTCTAGGTGTATCTAGTCTGAAAATTTATGAAACGTGGCCCCTGGAGGAAGAGAGAAAGTCGTAGCCTTTTGTAGGCTGGCACCTATGTACTGGTAAACATATCGTCCAGTACAAGAGCCAGGGGGTTGGAGCTCCCTTCCAGTAGCAGCTAGAAGACGAGTGAAGATTGTAGCCTTCAGTAGGTCGATGCCTACGTACTAGTAAATATATCGGCTAGTACAAGAGCCAGGGGGTTGTAGCTCCCTTCTAGTAGAAACTGGAGAATGAGAGAAGGTTGTAGCATTCTGCAGGTGGGTGCCTGCGTGCTAGTATGAGTCTGCACTAGTACAAGATTATAAACAGGTTTTTCTTATATTAAAGGAAGACAACAACAGGTGGTTTTTGTCCTGCATTGGGTTTCCACCTTATATCTTGGTGTTCATGTGTGTGGTGATCTGTTCTGTTTTTACTGCACCTAGTTACTATTTATATGGTTAATGAAGTTCTGATGCACTAATTAAAGATCAACATAAGATGAATTAACTGAATCATAAGTTTCTTAGATATACGCTAGTTGCATTAAACACAGTTGCGTGTACACGCGAGTTCCCTTAACTGAAGTAGCATATATGAATCTGATTATGGAAATGAAACGGTTATTGATTTGCTAATACTGATTCACCCCCCCTCCCAGTATTATTTTTAACATTTTGATCTCCTCCTCAGACATTGTAGAGGATAACATTTTGGTGTTGTTGCTGGGAAATGATTGATAAATCATTCCTAGGATTCATTCTATTAGAGCTTTCAAGAAGACTAGTTTTGTAGGTGACAGCTTCCAGTATCTAAAGATATGTTGATTTTATAAATTTCATCAAGTTTAAGGTGTGAAAATTCTGGCTCCTAAAAGACATACTAGGTCAAATCCTGACCCAAATCCACCTTTTATTATTGATGACCCAGAAAAACTACTCAGAAAACTCAAGTCACCTATCTCTGAAAGTGCGGCTTGAAAAATAAAAAGGACTACTTCTTTGCCTAAAAAATTATTCACTTATGAGCACCTTTCTTTTGATATTCAATTAGGACTATCTCTTTCAAGGTCAAAATTTGAGTCTTGCCTTTCTAAAGTATTATTTGAACCTTTTCAATTTGATCCTCATCTCCTTTCTTCTGAATGCCTCTTTTCTAAAGCTGTTCATTAACTGTGATTAAACTTTTATAAACTCCAAAGTCTAGCTGATCAACTCCAAATCACCACTGAAAAAGCTTACATTCAATATCAACTTGAATATATAATTGCTGTTTCATCCTCTATTGCACCTCCAAATACATCATCTACCTCATCTCTTCTTCCATCACCTCCATCAGTGTCATCATCTTTACCTACACGGCCCATTGTAGTACCTGTACTACATCCTCCAACAGTCATGGCTCAGTTCACTCCTCTGATCTTACTTGCTCAACTTGCTGCTCTACCACAAAACTATGGCCAAAGACTCCCTCTATTTGATGGAAATTTATAAATTACAATCCAACAACATGTCGACAAATTGATAGATTTTAATGATCTTGAAGAGATTGATGAAGAAGATGCTAAGATGAGAATCATAGCTCAGAGTTTTTTTAGAGTGAAGAAATGGTTTTGCAATTTGACTGTTAATTCTATCAATAACTCTCAGAGGTTGATAGAGTTGTTCTTAGCACGATGGCAAGAAAAGAAAAATCCATTGCAGATTTTGGCTGAGTGCAATTCTATGAAAAGAAATCAAAATGAGACAGTCCAAGATTTCACAAAAGGTTTAATATGGTGTATAATTCCATCCCTGACGATATGAAACCTCCTCCTGGTTTAGCACTTTGCCACTATCCTGATGCTTTCGACCGAGACATGGCATATCAACTTAGGGAGAGAGACCCTGCAACTCTTGAAGAAATGCAACGAAATGCAGTAAGTTTCGAAGCTAATCTACTCATCAAGAAATCTAAAACAAAGCATGAGAGGCCTGAGAATAAAGTTATCTTTAAAGAAGAGCCCTCCTCATCTTCTGATGTAAAGCTTGATACTTTAATCAAAACCATGGAAATAATGATGGATAGAATATCTATAATAGATCGACAAGCGGAACCTTCAGTAAGGAATCCAAATTATCGAGGACAACAACAACAACAGTTCAGAAATAAGCAGAAAGAGCAACGAAATCAGGATCCTTAGGCACAAGTAAGAGCTCCATTTCAACATAATTACACCGAATGGCGGGAATAAAATGAAGAGGAAATTGTAGAAGCAAATCATTTCTTTGAGGAAGATGAGCTGCCCACCTTTCTGACTGAGGAAGATCAATTTTCTGAAGAGTCTTTTATACCAAGTGACCAACATCTTGTGCTTGCAAGTGATGATCTATGGGTAGTGCAAACTGAAGAATAACAAAGAAGATATCAGAATGCTCTTAGTCATTTGCAGAAACAATACAACTTAAGGAACATAAATGTACCTGTCACATTGAATGTTAAGAGGCAGAATGCACAGAAAGATACACAAAGCAAAGAAACAACCCCTGCAAATCAAAATAAAGAAAAGGAGATTGTCATACTGAGCCGGGATAAAACAATGAAACCTCTACCAACAATGTGAAGAAGGATAAGGAGGTTCAAAGCGAAATTCATAAGAAGGAGTCTCAAGCTAAAGGGCAGATTGAAAAGAAGGACATCACTACAAAATAGGTAGAAAATCAATCTAATCTATTTAGTTTAGAGAATGAAATTTCCAAGTTGAAAGTTTCAATTCCTTTAACTGAATTAGTGAAGAATGATAAGTATAAGTTTTAGATTGCTAAAACGCTGAAGGTAGACTAGCTGTCAGACACAGTAAATGTTGTCGATGATGAGCATGCATTTTGTTTGGTCTAGCCTTAGAGGGAAGTCTTGAGGATAGTGAAATTCCGCCTTTCTATCTTAACCTTAAACTTCATGATTACATCCTCCATAATGCCATGCTAGACTCCGATGCCTCACATAACCTTATGCCAAAAGCCGTTATGGACAAACTAGAACTGAGTATCACCCAACCTTATCATGACCTCTACTCATTTGATTCAGGAAAAGTGAAATGTCTTGGCCTTATCAAAGATTTAGTAGTGTCTCTGGAGCAAATTCCAACTAAG
The DNA here is from genome assembly GCA_000404065.3 of Pinus taeda. Taxonomy (NCBI): domain Eukaryota; kingdom Viridiplantae; phylum Streptophyta; class Pinopsida; order Pinales; family Pinaceae; genus Pinus; species Pinus taeda. Next base: position 141,311 of record APFE030620009.1, read on the forward strand.
AATGTGTTGATGGATGTAGTTGTCACTGATATCCCTCCTTTGTTTGGTATGTTGCTTTCACGGTCTTTGGGGGAAAAGCTGAAAGGAACCTTACAACTTGATTTTTCATATGCTACTATTGCAGTATTTGGGCAGCTTAGAAAACTCTATCGGGAGAAGAAGATGGAATTCATGATTAGTAGCAAAGAAAAACCAATAAATCACCCCATCCATGTTGTACATACTGATCCAGACTCATTCATTTTGGACAGTGATATGAATTCAATAGATGATGATAGTCAACTTGTAGAAATTTCATACGTTTCAGATGTCATAAGAAATGTGCAGAAAGTTTTGATTATTGAAGGAAAAGAAAAGAAAGAAGATTGTTTGTAGCCATTAAATTATCTTGACAAGATTGTTGAGTTAGTGTAGAAAACAAATATCATTAAGACAACAAGTCATCCTCCGAATAATCAAATAGTACAACCTTCATAAATTCTTTTTCTGGATGAAGAAAATGGTCTTTGGACCATGAAGTTTGATGGTACATTGGGAAAAGAAGGAGTTGGGATTGGTGTCTGGATTCATGGTCCATTGCATCATTCATGTAAAATTCCACGCAATGCAAGAATGAGTTCTTATAAGTTAGCTTTTGATTGCTCAAATAATGAGGCGGAATATGAAGCATTGATTGCCGGCCTAAAAATTCTGAAAAAGTTGGGAGCAAAGAAATTTTTTGTTTATGGTGATTCTGAGTTGGTAATCAAACAAGTGAAAGGGGAATACCAAGCCAAGCATCCAAGAATGAGAGCTTATCGCAATGATGTCCTTGACATCCTTAAAACTTTTTCAGAATATACTTTGTTTCTTATTCCTAGAACTCAGGATGCTATAGCTGATTCTCTTGCTACTGTAGCTAGTATGGTGAAGATTCCCATTCATTCCAATCAGAAGTATTCAATTCATGTTAAACATCACCCAACTGTTCCTGATAATATGAGATATTGGTAGGTGTTTTGGGATGACAAACAGATCAATAATTTTTTTCAAATGGAAGATGAATTCCATAATTCTCAGACTGACAGTGCATCTAATATGAATGATCCATAAATTGAAGCAGCTGAGATTGAAATATTGCAGCTGAAGGACAATAACATTCCAAGAGGCCTTGTACCTTTGGAAGAGTTGTTTGATCGAGACAATGTTTCCAAAAAGCCCACCATGGTTCCCATAGAGAAAGGTGTGGAGGATGTGAACATTGGTACAACAAACAGGCCTAAGATGGTCAAATTGTCAAAGTCCTTATCTCCTGAGATGAAAAGTAAGTACATTACTTTGATGGAAAATTTTTCTGATGTATTTGCTTGGGACTATTCATATTTGAAGGTGTATGACAAGAACATCATTCACCACACTATTCCGATGAAGCATGATCAAAAGCCATTTCGTCAGAAACTGAGCAGGATTAATCCTAAGCTACTGCCATCAATTGAAAAAGAGGTAAATACGCTTTATAAGTCTGGTATCATAGTTCCTATTCGATTTTCTAAATGGATGTCCAATCTTCTGTCAGTGAGAAAGAAGAATAGAGCTATTCGTCTTTGCATTGATTTTAGAAATTTAAACAAAGTATCCTTGAAGGATAATTATCCTGTGCCAAAGATGTATCATATTCTTCAGAGGCTGGTTGGGTCTTCCAGGATGTCATTGCTAGATGGATATTCTGGTTATAATTAGATTTTGGTGCATAAGGATGATCAACTGAAAACAACCTTCACAACACCATGGGGTACATTCATGTACGCCAAGATGCCTTTTGGATTAAAGAATGCAGGAGCGACTTTTCAGCGAGCTATGGACATAGCCTTCGCTAATGAAAAGGATGTATTTCTGGTTATTTATTTAGATGTTCTCACAATTTTTTCTAAATTTGATGATAGCCATTTATATCACTTAAGAATTGTCTTTCAGAAATGTAGAAAATTTGGTATATCACTTAATCCAAAGAAGAGCTTATTTGTCATGGAAGAAGGTAAGTTGTTGGGACATATTATCTCCAAGGATGGCATTCGCATTGACCCTGCAAGAGTTCAAGCCATTCAACAATTAGATTTCCCAAGGAACAAAAAATAAATTCAGTCTTTTAATGGGAAAATCATTTTTTTGAGAAGATTCATCCCCAATGTCGTTGAACATTTGAAAGAGATGACAGACATGCTGAAAAACGACAGCAAGGTAAAATGGCCTTTAGATGCTAAGAAATATTTCCATGCAATAAAATTTTACATTTGTTGAAAATGGCAACAAGAAATGCTAAAAATAGAAGTGCTAAAAATAGCAATTTGGGTACTAGTGTTGGACATAGCAACAAGGAATGAAATATGGAAGTGATAAAAATAACATTTCTATAAATAGCATTTTGGGATAGATTCCAATTTTTGTTAGCCCCTGAACTAAGATTGAGAAGTAAAATTCGAATTTGATCTTAGCAGTTGTTTGTAAAATGATTAATGAATTCATATTGAGTTAAATAGTTGTAGAAAATCAAACATGAAGTCTATGTGGGGACATGCAATAGTTTCTCCATTGATTGAGGAATTTATCCATCAATTAAAGAGATAAGGATGAGTTGTAATTAGTTGGCTCAGTTAACTAAGTCAAGTCCAATTAGATTAGTTCAAACAGTTTGTTGAATTAATTGTGAGTTCAGTTAGTTAATGCATACATGCATGTAACTGTTGCTCTCCAGATAACTGAATATTCTCTCATAAATAACTCATGCATGTCAGTTCAGTCAGAGACCCAGTTGCAATTAAAGGAAGGGACAATGTACTATCAGTTGGAGGAATTTTCCTATAAAGGAAACTCATCCATGCAGAAGGAATTATCTCCTTCAAGATTGTGTAGTTAGATTAGAGGTTAGTGAGTGTGTGAAGAGGCCAATTCACACAGGTGGCAGCATTGGACCCCAAGGAAAATTGCGCAAGGAAATAGGAGGCTTGGAGGGCAGAGGAGAAGGTTTGGAGAAGCCTTTGACTGTTTATGAGCAGTATTGTTTGATTGCAGAGAGAGCAAGATAGCTTGTGAGCTGATCCTTTTTGTAACTTGAACATATTTCCACTTGTATGATAATACAGAGATTGGGGTTTTAGGCTGAGGCTTTCCCCGGGTTATTCTTCTGTGTTCATGTGTGATTGATTTCTCATTCTTAGTTATATGTGTTCTAATTGATCTTGCTCATATTCAATTAAGCTTCCGCAAAGTTTATTGTAGAAGTAGATCTTGTATTTTGCTTTAGTATATTGCATAATTTGTTGATCTACAGTGGGAATTTGTACATGGTATCAGAGCAAAGGTGATCAAAGTGAAGAACAATATACAAGAAGGGAGAAGTTTGAAGGTTGAGGTTCCTGAATATAGAAATCGAGTTCTTATCACATCTCAATTTCACTAATGGCGTTCAACAATTTAAGACTCGAGTATGTCCTTGATGGCAGCTCGAATTATATAGCCTGGAAGGATCACATGGAAGCAATATTAGAGGATAACGGTCTAAAGGACTTCATTGATCAAGGAGTCCCCAAGCCGACTGATGCTACAAAATTAGCGGAATGGAAGAAATGTGTGGCTAGAGCAAGGAGAATCCTCCTGGAGGGAGTTCGAGACCACATTGTCTCGAGCCTCCATGGGAAGGAGATACCATTTTCGATGTGGAAAAAATTGAAAGATCTATATCAAAATAACAACAATTAGAGGAAGATGGCACTGAAAGACAAGCTTCAGAAAATCAAGTGTGAAAAGGGCGACACAATCTCTACATATCTGAACAAGATCACCACCTGCAGGGATGAGCTTGGAAGTGTAGGGATCACGACTGCTATGATGACATGGTGAGTCTTGCACTCCTCGGTCTTCTAAGAGTTGGCATAGCTACCAAGACTTGGTAAATGGAAGAGAAAAACTGCCAGATTGGGAACGACTTTGGTCGAATCTGATGCAAGAGGAGATAAGAAGAAGCACCAGAGATGGTTCTTCATCCAAGGAGGATGAAGAAAATTGTGCCTTAGCGAGTAAGGCAAAGAAAGGGAAGGAGAAGGTTTCTCATCCCAAATTGAGTTCTTCCCATGGTGGGAAGAAGTTTGACAAATCGAAAGTGCAATGCTTTCATTGTCATGAGGTGTGCCATTTTGCTACAAATTGTCCACTGGAGAAATCCAAGATGGGATCCGTTAGCACTTGAAATTTCACCTAGGCTGAGATAGACAAATCTCAAGGCTACATCAAACCATTCAGCCTCGTAGCTAGCCCTACGAAGCAGGAGAAGGCTCTCTCCGGTCAAACTCGGTGGATTTTTCAATAGGATGAGTTGACCAATTAGAAACACTGATATTAGGCTAGTAAACTGATAAGGAGGGTTGATTTAAAATTTTTGGGGTTTTTGGTGGCAATTGGAGGGAGTGCAATTCAGGGTGCGGGGATTGAGCTCAGTTTTTGCAGGTGGGTCTTTGGGGCAAGGTAGGAGTTTGTACTGATGCCTTTAGCTGAGATGGATGATCAAAGAGGAAAGAAGATAAGCTAAAGAGGGCAAACAATGGGTTTGAATCCTCTCTAGACAGTGGAAAACATAAATATTAAACAAAATTGAAAGCTGAGCATGGCATGCATGAATTCAAACTTTATCACTTCTTTTGTTTAATTAGCAGCAATAGAGTAAGAGATGGAACACATAAACACACTTACAATGACAAGTAGGAAACACACCATCAGCACAATAATCCACAAGAATCCACAATGATGTCTGCAAAACCCTGGCCTTCCTTTTCCTCAAATTGCAGAGATACAAGTAAAATATACAATAGAGCTTCTCCCTCAAGAGTCCAACCATGAAAATGAGTAAGAGAAGGCATAATATAGAAGATCTAACTCCTTTCCCACCTCTAGGGGTCGAGCTCAGCTTCCTAGGAGTTGTTGCAACTAATTCTAAACTAATCACTAGATAATAGGCAGTCAAAACAACTTGCCTCTAAAACTTAGGAAACCTATCCATGCATTAAATATTTACCATTTACATCAAAGAAACTTATAGAAGTGGTCAAGAAGAGTAAAAGTATTTAAGTGCCATGAAATTTACACAAAAATCCATCATTTACATGCCTCAAAAGTCAACCAAGGTGAAAACAGTGTTTTGCTGGCCGAATTGGTCAAAACAGGCAAATTTCCCTGAGTGGTCGCGCCCCTGATTTTGACTGGTCGCGCGCATTGGCAGCTCTGTTTGAGGGCCTTCCCGGTGTCCAAATCAGGTGTACGATAGCTCATTGGAAAGGTCTGTGAGTCTACTTTCCAACCCAACTGGAATTGCTGAATTTGGAGGTGATTTGACTCCTCAAAAGTCATTTCTTCCAAGGCAGCTTTCTGCAACTCAAAAAAGGGGCAGAAAGTCAAAATTTGCATGTATTTTGAGCTTTTGTGAGCCCAAATATTCATAAAATTTGAAACCCTTCCATAGGCAAGTGTATCTTTGCATGAAAATTCCAAAAATGTAGAGTTTTCCCCGTTCTGAGCTGTCCCCATGACTAGTCGCGCACGGGGTGAGACCACTCAAATGGCCAAAACCTGTAAAATTCTCAAAAATGTCAAGAATGCCTCAAAACTCTCAAAATTTCTTGGTTTTGCTGCTAGGAGGAAGATAATGAGTATCATGGTGAGTGAGAGAGGCCTCAGGCAAGATACGGAGCGGGTTGGTTTTCTTCTTCCCTTTGGGAGCCTTGGTCAACCTCCTTTGAAGAATTTTTATCTTTGCCTTACAAACATGCATCCTTGCCCAATAATGGTTTTTCATGTTCCTTAGCAATTTGTTGTTTCGATTGGCCTTAGCCAACAGCCTCTCCAAGTGTGTATTCACCCGGAAAAACATGGATTCCCTCTCCTTGGGCAGCAAGTCACCGGGCCTCCTACGGTTGATGACTCGATCACTTCGAATCCTCCATAGCTCATCCAACTCTTTCTCATCCTCAAGCTGTTTGTTTCGCTACTCTAAATATTTGATTATCCAATTTGCCATCAATAATTTTGTTTGCAGCGAATGAATCTCGGTGCTTTGCTCTCGGATGATATCCTTGAGCTCTGTGCTAGGAGAACCGACGTCAAGATCAATAACCGGATCACTTGACAATCTCGCCTCAATCATGGGCTACTTGCCCTTCTCTTCTACCTGTGCTGCTGTCGGCAACGAGGCCCCTTCCTCCTGGTGTGGAGATAACACTCGTTGATCTGATGATGACGACGAGATCCCTTCCACCTGCTGTGGAGAAAATACTCGTCGAGCTGCTGCAAACAAGGTCCTATGACCCCTCTGATATGTACACTGCAATGGGGAAACAACATGTCTCGGAACAATAATCTCGGGCTGGTGTGATGGACCTCCCTCCTCATGAATGGCCTCTGGCTCTAGCTGTGACTATGATGGCGCTATAAATACCTCATGAGAAATGAAGTCTGCCCATGGAATGCCCTGCTGACTGAACTGATGAGAAACAACGAGCTGAATGAGACCATGATGACACAAATCATTATGTCATCATCCATTAGCATCCTTCATGAATTTAGAGCCTACGTCGATCGATTTGGAACTTATGAGGGCGATTTAATCGATTTGGAGAGTTTCTGGACAAAACAGGCCGAGTGGTCGCACCCCAGGCTCGAGTGGTCGCACCAGTTCTGAAAATGCACTGTGGGAGTGGCGCTGAGTGGTCGCACCCCGCCCAACTGGTCGCACCCCAGCTTCGAGTGGTCATGCCCCTTTTTCAGGAGGCTTTTGGAGGCCTTCCCGGTGTCAGAATTGGGTGAAGGATAGCTCGTTGGAAAGGTATTTGAGTCTACTTTCCAAATCAAATAGAATTTTTCAATTTGGAGTTTATTTGACTTTTCAAAAATTAAATCTCCCGAGACTGGTCAAAAAGTGTCAAATGAGGCTGCCTGAAAGAAGAGTGTTGTTGCAGTCAACTTTTGAATGTCTTCTTCAACCCCAAATTGAGCTCATGATAGCTCATTGGAAAGCTATCTGTGTCTAGTTATCGTTTTACCCATCAATAAAATCATTTGGCCAACCAAGGTAGGAGAAAACTTGATTTTCCCAAGGTCACTTTAGGGGTGTCTTTGATTCTCCTGAGGCAACGGTATTCTTGACATTTCTCTCAAACCATGACACCTGTGTAAAAAGTGAAGGAGGTTTTTCTTCTTTGGCATGTTGTGGATAAAAACCTCTCTCCGTTTACCAAAATGCATCTTTTATTGCTCTGAATAATCATTTTAGTGCGACTTGTCCCGATGTGTGAAACAAGGAATTTTGTCGAAATGAAGTGAGATGAAGGGGATAGGGGGCTTCTAAATTCTTGGGGAAATTTGTGGGAGTGGGGAGGGATGTTAGGAAGTAGGGGAAAGTGGAATCTTAGATATTGAGTGAGGGGAAGAGATCCAAAAGGGCAAAACACAGGCCCAACCTAGAAAATTGCCAAGTTGTAGCTAGAAACTAGGGTTTGTGCAAAAATGAGGAATTTGGCGGGTCTAAGGGATGGGAAGTGTTTGATAAGGTACATGAAGGATAGGGGAAGGTGTATGAACATCAGGAAACAAGTTTTGCTGATGATTTGACCATCCGAGAGAAAATAGCTTCAAAACCCTAGGAGAGGGAAATGAACTTGCCTAGGCACAACTGAAGCATGAACAAGATGTAAAATGACTCATTAGACACTGACATGATAATGGAAACCCTATGAATGATGATAGACTCAGCTGAATAGTGACATAGGCTGACATTTGGGCAACTTTAGAAGGAGTGAAAACAAACCCTAGACCTAATGCCTAGTGACCAAATGTTGCTTGAAGACTCACTGAAATGACAAAATTTGACCTTGGCACTTCAAAGTCACTTTGTAAGAGCACATTTGATCACTGGAGGAAGGCTGGACAGACTGACACTAACATTGGCTCCAATGGGGATGGTAGCTCCTTGGAGGTGCCAAGAACCTCAGACCTCTGGGATAGCAGACCAGTGCCTTACAATTATTGGGCAATGGAGTCAAAAACTCAAACTGAAATGCATGACTGAAAACTGACACAAACTAACTTAACAACAAGAGTGAAAATTGACTCACAAAGGACTCATGACTCAACTAAAAACTGACTCGATACTTGAACACAACCGAAAAACTGAAAATGATGCTCAAAGTGGAGCTTATTCATCACAACCTACTCTAACAGTTTCATTCATCACCTGATCAAGTGAAATGAAACAACCAATGCAACCAAGTAAGTATCTCATATGCTGTTTGAAATCTCCGCAAGTTCTCACTTATGACCAACAAGAGAGAACTACTGAAAGGCAACTTCCATGACAACTTAGAAACAGATCCATTGAATGATATGAATTCTCTATCCGCCTCCAAAAACACTGCATAAGGATCATGAAATTCAAGCACACTGGAACTTAGCTCATCTAATAGATTACTTCTCGTTTCCTCATACCATGAACACAAACTTTGATCTGAGCCTTGTGACAAGACCTCTGCTAAAAATGACAAAGAAATTGGCTGTCGGATCAAATTCATATCAGCACATGTTTCAAACTCACATGTAGTCAATGGAGAAAGACTTGGAATGCAAACCTCATCCAAAACATCAGCTATTGGATCATGAAAAGCTGGAAAAGACTGCTGCAATGTATCCATTGAAAATGTATGACATCTTTCTAGCCGTTCATCTTTTTCTTGAGAGATTTTATGAAGATTCTGCCTTATAAATTGAAATGCTTCGAAACAAAAGGGTATAGAATCTTCCGGCATCATCAAATCATCTTCCACAGCTTCATGTGTAATCTGACCTTCAATTTCATTTGGTGGCTGCAAGTCTGATGCTACAGGCTGCTCAAGAATTTTGTTATTTGTCTCGTCCTCAAAATTAACACTGAGAGATTGTTGATTTGTCATAGGCTGTCCATTTAAACATTTACTATGCAATCTACCCTTCAAAAACTGAAATCATTCAAAACAGAATGGTACGGAGTCACCTTGAATCATTAAATCATGTGTGTCCCCTTCCAAGTCTTCAGCTGCAACTTGACAATCAATGGCTTTCGGGGGTTGCAAATCTGAATATAAGAAGTCTTGTACACGGTTCTCATTTCTCTCAATATGTTTCAAATCAAGAGTTGTTGACATTTGATTTCTGATTGCATGGTAGTTATCTCTGATGAACTGAAACGAATCAAAACAAAGAGGCAAAGATCCTTCACTTACGTCAAAATTTGATGCACTTTCCTCGTCACTGTCATAGCTGATATGTGATGGCTGAACATTGTATTCAAGCTGCTGAAAATGAACTTTTTCCTCCCACCAACTAGCTGCTGATTTGTCTGCAAGATTAGCTTTTGTTTGGAGAACATAATTATCATCATACTGATCAAAATGAGGCAAATCATCATCAAACATACACATCATATCAACAGCTCTCTCTTCTTCACAATGATCTATAAAACAATCACTATGACAATTGGGATAAGAAACAAAATGTTTTGGATCAACAACTTGTTCTTCTTCAATCAGTGAGCCATGAGCTAGAACATAATCATTTCTTGCATTAATCTTGTCCATCATCTTTTCTACTGCACTTACCAAACTGTCAAGCTTTATCTCTAGAGATGTTGATTTGACCGGATCTATGTTTTTCATCTCTTCGTCTTTCAACCTTGCTCGTTGGATCAGCAGATGCGCCTCTACATTTACTGCACTGTTTTGCATCTCGTGAAGTGTTGCAATGTCCCTTTCTCTCAACTGAAACTCCATCTCCGGATCAAAGGCACCCGGATAGTGCAAGAGAGTAGATCTAGGAGTAGGCCTTATATCAACTTGGCATTGAATAATAAACTTGAATTAATCTGGCCGAAAACTATTGTACTGTCTCCCCTGGCAATCTTTTCAGCTGGTTATACTCTTCTACAATCAAGAAAAGGTTTTGTCCAATCATCCATCTGTTGATAAAAACTTTGACGAACTGCTGGAAATCTGAGATGCTCGCATCAGGCAGGGCTTTGAACCAACTCTTCACTTTGGCTTGCAAAGAAAGAGAAAAAAGCCTAATACTAACATCTTCTTCACCAACTTCAAAGAGGTCTAGAAAAGACTCAAAATTCTGCACATGTTGCTCAGCGTTGACATTCTTACATTCACCATCAAACCTCGGCAAGTATAGATCATAGTTTTTGGGGAAAGCATGAAGAACAGAAGGTAAAACAAGAGGTTTATACCGATCTGGAATTTTACAAGGTGTAGAGGTATGTACAGCAGATATAGAATTAGTTTTGGTCTCTTGGGGCTCATCAATTCGAAGATGATCATCACAAAATTCGGAAAAAGGATCTTGATCTAGCTCAAAGGCATGCAAATCTTTGGTGTTCACACTTTTCAAAGGGAAAGAATCAATTGCAGGCCAAGGATCTCTTCTCAAGCATAGTATACTTTGCAAAGCCTTCTTTACATTCTTGGGAAAAGAGAAGAAATAATTTATGACAAAGAACAAAATTTCTTGGATGCAATTCCAACTTGAATACCTGATCTGTCCATGTTGTCCTTTCATGTTTCTGTTGGTCGGGATCATCCTCCAGTGGAGTCTTTGGATCTGATCTCAAAACTGATTTAGAATCGCCAGGTGAATGATTTCAGCCTGTCAAGTGTCTGATCGTTGTCCACCATCAACAATCAGATCTGAACTTGATACATGTACTGGGGTAAAATACAATCGAGGTGGTTGTATTCACAAGCTCACGGAGATCGACTGAAGCAATGTTTATCTACTAGCACTGATGTAAAACAAGAGCGTGTTCTAAGGCTACTTGGCGTATCTTCAGACTCCGTCTAAGACTTATGAAACACACACGTCAATGAGCAAATGATAAGTTTGTTCCCCCAGTATGGTTGCCAGTATGTTAGCGCTTGAAATTTCACCTCAGGCTGAGAAAGGTAAACCTCAAGGCTACATCAAACCATTTAGCCTCGTAGCTAGCCCTACGGGGCAGGAGAAGGCTCTCTCCGGTCTATCTCGTAAAATCTCCAATAGATGAGATGACCAATAAGGTAACACTGATATTAGGCTAGTAAACTGGTCAAAAGGGTTGATTTGGGGTTTTTAGGGTTTTTGGTGGCAAATTGAGGGGATGGCAATTTTGGGTGCGGGGATTGGACACAGTTTCTGTAGGGGGTTCTTTGGGGCGAGGTAGGAGACAATATTTATGTCTTTGATTGAAGTAGATGATTAGGAATGACAGGTGAGAGAGCTAAAGAGAGCAAACAATAACTTTGAATTCTCTTTAGGCAGTAGAAATCATTGAAATTAAACAAACTTAAAAGCAGAGCATGGCAAGCATGAATTCTTACTTTAACACTTCATTTGTTTAATGTGAAGAAGTAAAGAAAGGAAATGAATCACATAACAAATCTTACAAGAACATTGAGAAACACACCATCACACATGAGTCCACAAGAATCCCAAAGAGGACTGCAAAACCCTGGTCCCTTAGCCAAAAATTGCAGAGATACAGTGAAATAATACAATGATAGCTTCTCCCTCAAGAGTCCAACCTTCCAACCCCTCAAAATGACTAAGAAAATACATAATATAGGAAATCTAACACCTTTCCTTGCCTCTAGGGTTCGAGCTCATCCTTCTAGGAGCTATTTCAACCACTTCTAAACTTAGCACTAAAATCTAGGCAGTCAAAACAACTTGCCTCTATAAACTAGGAAACCAATCCATTCATTAAATGTTTGCTATTTCATGTATGAATCTTCTAGAATAGGTAAATGAGTGTCATGGTAACATGAAAATACATTAATTACATCAAAGAGGGTGAAAAATCCCATCTCAAGTCAAAACTGGTCAAAGCTGGGCGAGTTCCTGAGTTGTAGATGAATTTCCTGTGAAAACTGCCAAACATGTCGCGCGCATCTGCCTGACATGTCACGCGCCTTTGGAGCCATGTTTGGGGCACTTTCAGGTGGCCAAATTGGGCAAGCGTAGTCTTGTTGGAATGGTCTATGAGTCTTCTTTCTAACCCAACTGGAATTTCTGAATTTGGAGTTCATTTGCCCTGTCAAAACTCAATTCTCCCAAGACAGCTTTCTGCAGTTCAAAAAGGTGGCAGAAAGTCAAATTTTGCATGTCTTTTTACTTTTTGGAGGCCCAAAACATGACAAAATCTCAAGTCCATCCATATGAATATGTAACTTTACATGAAAAATCTGGAAATTCTGGGTTTTTATCAAATGGAGTTGCCGAGACGACGCGTCTCACCGGCGGTGAGACGCGTTAATGAGCAAAAACCTGTAAATTGCACAAAAAATTCACAAATGACAAAATTTTCTCCAAATTTCTTGAAATTTGGGCTGGGAGTCTCTAATCAAGTACCATGCTCAGTCAAAGAAGCTTTGGCCAAAATTTGGAGTGGATCGGGCGTTTTCCTTCGTTTTTGTGCTTTGGCCAACCATCCTTGGAGCACCTTCGTTTTTGCCTTGCACACATGCATTCTTGCCCAGTAATGGTTTTTCATGTTCCTCACCAATCTTTTCTCTTGGTTGGCCTTAACCAACAGCCTCTCCAAATGTGCATTTTCCTGGATGAGCATGGACTCTTGGTCAGCGGGCAATGGGTCACCGGGTCTTCTTCGGTTCAAGATTCGGTCACTACGAATCCTCTATAGCTCATCAAGTGCTTTCTCCTCCTTCAACTGTTTGTTGTGCTGCTCCAGGTAAGTGATGGTCCATTGGGCACCCTCAAATCTCTTCTGTAAGGCATCATTTTCAGCTCTGAGATGCTGAATGATCTCCTTTTCCTCTCGGCTAGGAGAACTGGCCTCAAGATCAATAACCTCAGTATCTGGAACTCCTGATGGCCCCTCATCAATCATGGGTTGTTTGCCCCTCTGTGCTGCCTGTGCTGGTGTCTGAAACGAGGCCCCTTCCACCTGGTGTGGAGATAACACTCGCAGTGCTGATGAAGAAGGCGAGACCCCTTCCACCTGGTGTGGAGAAAGTACTCGCCGTGCTGCTGCAAATAAGGCCTTTGGGAAGGGAAAGGGGTAGGGTTTATTTTCTTTGCAAATTTAAAAGGGAAATTGACATGGAAATATAGGGAAAATGAAATGGGACCAAGGGGGAAACAATGAAACAACAATAAACCCTAGCACCTTTTACAAATTTATAAACAGCCATATGGAGTGTTTCTTCTTGGCGAATTTGATCATTACAAGCACATTCATGATGTTTCCCAACTAATCCAGCAGTTATTCACAAGTTTGAAGGGCCTACCTTAAGCAATTTGATGAAGTAAAGGAGGCTTGAGTAATTCTGAAATGAGCTGGGGGAAGCTAGCTTGACATGTCACGCAGCACGCCCAACATGTCGCGCCCGTTGCAGAATTCCACTATGTGAGACCCTCTGACATGTCGCGCACCTAGCTTGACATGTCATGCTTTTACAGGAGGCTTTTGAAGGTCTTCCCGGTGTCGAAATCAGGCACAGGATAGTTCGTTGGAAAGGTATTTGAGTCTAATTTCCAACCCAACTAGAATTTTTCAATTTGAAGTTGATTTCTCCTATCAAAAATCAAATCTCCCAAGACTGGTCAAAACTTGCCAAATGAGGCTGCCTCAAGGAAGAGTGCTGTTACAGTCAACTTTTGAATGCCTTCCTCAACCCCAAATTTAGCTCATAATAGCTTATTGGAAAGCTCTTTGTGTCTAGTTATCATTTTACCCATCAAGAAAATCATTTGGCCAACCAAGCTAGGAGAAAACGTGATTTTCCCAAGGTCACTTCAGAGGTGTCTTTGATTCTCCTGAGGCAATGGTATTGTTGACATTTCTCTCAAACCATGACACCTGTGAAAAAATTGAAAGAGATGTTTCTTCTTTGGCATGTTGTGGACAAAAACCTGTCTCATTTTTGAAAAAATAATCTTTTATTTCTCAGAAACATCATTTTAGGGAAACTTATCCCGATGTGTGAAACAAGGAATTTTGTCGAAATGGAGCGAAATGAAGGGGATAGGGGGCTTCTAAATTCTTGGGGAAATTTTTTGGAGTGGGGAGGGATGTTAGGAAGCTGGGGAAAGTGTAATCTCAGAGATTGAGTGAGGGGAAAGAGTCCAAAAGGGAAAAGCACAGGCCCAACCTAGAAAATTGCCAGGTTGTAGCTAGAAACTAGGGTTTGTGGAAAAATGAGGAATTTGGCAGATCTAAGGGATGGGAAGTGTTTGATAAGGTATTTTAAGGATAGGTGAAGGTGTATGAACATCAGGAAACAAGTTTTGCCATCGATTTTACCGTTCAAGAGAAATTGGTTTCAAAACCCTAGGAGAGGGAAATGACCTTACTTAGGCGCAACTGAAGCATGAACAAGGTGTAAAATGACTCATTAGACACTGAGATGATAATGAAAACCCTATGAATAATGATAGACTCAGCTGAATGATGACGTCGATTGGCATTTGGGTAATTTTGAAAAGAGTGAGAGCAAACCCTAGACCTAATGCCTAGTGACCAAATTTTGCTTGAAGACTCACTGAAATGACAAAATTTGACCTTGACACTTCACAATCACTTTGTAAGAGCACATTTGAGCACTGGAGGAAGGCTGGAAAGACTGAAACTAATAGGTAGGACTTGGGCCTTCTTCATCCCAAGATTACCTTTGGAAGGCACTTCTATCCACTCTTCCATATTTTGGTGTCTGGTCCTAATCACCTAGAACATAAATAATTGATATTCTTTTAGCTTGATGCTTATTGTAGTATTTGTTAGTTGCATGATCTTTACTCCTAGTCGGCCTTAGAGTGTTTTAATGTCATTTTGATTTAAAAATTTCAAGGCCATTGAGAGATCGATTCATTGATGTAGAATGATTTGTGGACATTCTCCTAAAAGTATAAAGCTTCAAGCAAAATTTTTCGGTAGAAATCACATAAGAGATTCTTTTTATTTATTTGTTTTGGCCGATGCGTTTCGAACCAACAAGTGTGGTTCATCATTAGAACTAGACGAAGAGGCAAACCATGGCAAAGGCTTAAATAGGGAGCAATTTAGAGACATAATTTCAAGTAACGGCTATATTTGAACAATAACATTTAAATTATAATATTAATTTATTAATATATTAAAAAACAAATATATATTAAGTAATGCTATACTAAACAGCGAGTTTGAAAAAAATATATTTAAATAATGATATTATTTCATTAATTTATAAAAATATTAATAGGTAACTATTAATACTTTTAATAAATTAATTAAATAATATCATTACATTATAAAAGCAACTAAAGGGGTACGTGGTAGCACTAGGTTAAAAGTGGATCCCCCTACTGTGAAACCAGAGACAACCACACTCTCCTCAATTATTTCGCCTTTGGTTTTTCACATGCTAGTTGATGTCATATAGCTATTTGTCACCATTTTCAAAAATTTTTGGTTTAAAGTTTTAAAACATTGGTCTTTGAGAATTATTTCTTGGCATTTTCAAAGAGTGTCAAAGACAAGAGATACAACGCATCCATAAACCATTCAATAAATAATATTTCGAGTAACTTTTTATCCTTTGTTCTCTCTCCCTTTCTTAAACATGAGTTAGAGAAAGAGTCAATCCAATAAATCTTATTCCAAAACCCCTCTTCCAACCGCCTCTATAAAAATGGACGCAATGCCATTAATTGATGGAGATTCCAAAATTGTCAAAACCCAGTGTGCATTTGACTTGTATGAACTTAGAAATCAGGCTTTTCAAAGGTTACAAGATCATACTGATTAATTTTCCTTCTAGGAATTTTTTCTTCCCTAGTTGTTTTTCTCCCTCAGAGTCATAATTTCCCAAGTTTATTATTTGGTGCTCATAAAGGTATTTGCCTAGTAAAAGAGCGATAATATCCAAAAATAAAGTCCACTTGTTTTACAATACTTTGGAGTAAATTTTGGAATCCCTACAAGTTTCTATACTTGATCTAGTCCAATTATTTCTAACCAAGTATTATAAGAAACTTATCAAAGGTTTACCCCTTAAGGAAAAAACACTCTACCTGAATCCTTTTTAGCAAAGGGAGCCAACATTCCTTGACATAATCTTCCTTACCCTTCAAACATATTTCCATAAATTTCCGAGAAGATTTTATCTATGCTATGTTGTTTATTAAGGTATGAGAATGATGAAGTTGTGGATGAAGTGATTTTAGTTTTTATATAAACTCTTTCTCTAGGAAATAAACCTTATTTGTGTTTCAACTTTAGCTAGTATATTTCAAATACAATGCACAAGTAGTTTATGAATATTGGAATTCTGAGATATTTCAAACATTAGTGAGTTTCGGTGTATTTACTATTGTTTCGTCAATCAAACAAGTTTTCTCAAATATAGTTTTAGAAGTAGGATTTGAAGGGAAATTTGTGATCAACATTACATTGGACATCCTTGGTTAGAAAACACTATGAAGGGTTCTCCTTTTCATATTTTGTGAATAAATTTTCATTACTTTTATATGGTCTTTTCATGAGTAGTGTTGAAGTCCCAAGGATTTTACCATAAGTAAAGTGTATATTGGAGTTAAGTGAGAAAAAAAGTTTATGGGACTGGTATTTATATCAAAGGTTTACTAAAATAAGACTACATGGGTGTGGAATTACTCCTTACCATTTACCATTTTTCCTTCCAATAAGGAATTTTGCATTTGAGTTCAAAAGACAAAGTTTAAAAGTTTATCAACTGCACTTTTTGCCAAGGAAGAAATAAGCCCTTTTTAATCTTAAGGCAAAAATATGATCTTTTATTGTAAATGCGAGAGTTGTAGATAAGATGATTGAATTTTTGTCCCAACAAATGAAATTTGCAAAAGGTTAGCTCTTGTTTTATGATCCAATTTGGAATATTTCTTCCCTAAGGGTTCAACAGGGTTCCACCCCATATGTACATGCATCGAAGACAGAAATTGAAAAATATGCTAGTAAAGAAGCATGGGAAGAGGGTACCCTAGTGGATATACCAAGAGAGAGAGACACATAGCAACCTGTAAAAATCAATGTTTTAACTACTCCATAGTAAAAATAAAAAGAGATCAAAATAGTTATTCAAGATATTCCATTATCAAGTTCAAATTCAGAGGGAGGAGAATTCATAGTGCATAAGAGACAAAAGAAAAAGATAAGAATCAATGTCTAAAACTATTTCAACACAAATTTATACATCTTTAATAGTTTTTACATCAAGCAAGCCTGTGTACAATCTATAACATTTAGAAACATCCGTTGGATAATCCTCTTCATCCACTTCTACCAGTCAAAATATATTTTCTCAATTCATGGAGACTAAAATGTGAAATGGAGCTTTGAAGACTTTAAGTTATAGTCAATTTTGGAAACAAAGTTATTCAATAAAGAATAGATTACTCTTAGCTTTGGATGATGAAGAATAAGGAAGTTTCAATTCAAATTCCTACAGCCTAAAGTTTAGGATTCCAAGTTGGCAGAAAAATATAAAAAATAATATTTTCTTTTAATACAAAGCACATGCAATAAATCATATGACCTTCATAGATAGATGGGGGAATTGATACATTCCACTTTAACTAGTTCAGCTATTAATTTATCCAATTTGCAAAATACATTGAACAAAACAATTATTGAATTAAAATTGGAGAGAATGTCTTATTTGGGAAAAAATACCAGAATCAAATATTGGAAGACATAATTACCAGTTTATGATCTGATCCCAATGATGCTAATGTTGTCCAAGACTTAATAAAGAACAAGAATGCAAATATTTAGTTACTTTGAAAAAATATAAAGTTACTAACGACTGAACATCCTCAAACTCAAGAGAATTGGGAAATGAAAAAAGAAAAGGAAATTCTCCTCTCAATAATGATTGAACATAAAAAACAAATGAGTAGCCTGGAATCACAAGTTGAGAAACTACTAAAAGAAAAAGCACAGGTAAGAGACACATTTGTTTCATCATCTCAAGTAAGTTCAGTAGAAAAAAGATTCATCAGAAAACTTGATAAAGGAACTATCATCTTCAGGCCTAAAGAATTAGGAAATTGATGATTTGAAGAAAGATTTAGAGAAATCTCATGATGAAAAAATTAAGAAAGACAATTTTTTGATTGTTGAACTTCAAAAAAGTGCTAGGTTGCATAAATAGTTAGAATGGTATATAAGTCAATCCAATCCATATCAATGTTTAATTTAGGCTAAAACTAATTTATCGGTGGATATTATGTCTTCTCTACCTGAAATATGGTCTTTCAATTGAAATTATTGCTCAAGAGTAAGAATTGTTGGAACAGGCTAAAGAATCAATAATTGAAATTGAAAGAGAACCGGGAAACAAACCAGTTCAATCTTGTAAGTTTATCAGATTCCTGAACACCAAATCAAAGTTGGAGTTAGAAGAAATAGGTATTATTGTTAGAACTGATTCCATCATGAAGATTAAGAAAGTATTGACTAAAAATAATTTGGTGAGATGTGTGAAGGATTCACATAGATTAATGCAAAGTCATATTGATATGTTTTAAAGAAAATTTGATCTTTTGCAGGAAAAGGATTACCCTTATTCAAAAATACCTAGGGTATACTTGTCACTAAGAATCAATACCAAAGTTGTTGAATGATTGTGCAAATGATAAATCAAAATTTGTTGGTTTGGTAGTAGCTCTGAGTGGTCAAACCCTACTTGAAAAGTTATCTAATGATTTATTCATTTGTTATGAGATTATACATCTATTTGTAATAAAGCCAACTTATTAAAAATATATTTAGCTGGATGGACAATGCCAAAAGTTAATTTCTTTCACCTATCCAACTGACACTGACTAGGATAAGTTTGTTGACATCCTATATTAGGATCTTTCCAGGACGAATATATTTAAGCACATAATTAGGATAGGTTAGGGAGCATATTGTGGGTTGTTCCAAGATATCATACTAGAGATATTCATTATAGTTGTTGTTTTTGGATAAAAATATATTTCCTTGTAATTTGTAGCAATCGTGTTCCATAGAAACTCTATATATATTATAAATTTTGATATGGAAGGGTTGATTCGTGGACCAAAATTATTATAATTTTGTAATACCTAAGTTAATCAAGGAGTATTAGTTTCAATTTATAATAGTATTGTTTCATATGTGAGTTCATCTCGTTTTTCATTATCTTTTTCTTCATACATTTATGCTTGTGTAGATAACTGAGAAAGGTTTGACTAAGAATTGGTCTACTTGAAATCCCCTGGAAAAGTTATATTCAGTACTAGGTTAATTAAACAAACAATTTTTTTCTTTAGTTACATTCCATAATTAGATTGTTGCCCTTCTATACAATTCCTACTTATATTAATGTTTCATCTATAGGAGATTCTTCTACACGCTTTCTATTCTTATTGGGTAATTAAATATTCAAAATGGGTATATGAATTGTCTAATATCTCCTTCATTCTTCTATCAATATCCTTAGAAGATTGTATATTGTTACTGTTGAATATCAACACTTTGGCTAGTCTTTAAACAAGAAAGGTTTATCTACATAAACTAAGGTTCTTATTCCTTGAACCATCCATCCTTAATGCAGATCCTTCACATAGATTCTTTGACAAAGTTCCTTAGCTAGGAATTGTCAACAAAGGACAACATCAAATTGGTTTTGTTGCTAGGGAATGAGAAATTGAAGTTATTTTTCCTTGGGAAAACAATTAAAATTACCTAATTTATGGTGGACAAGAGGTTTGTTGGCTAAATAATTCACTTTGCATACCTTACTAGTCAGAAATATGGCTTCTCATAAATATACCAGATCAAATCTAGATCTTGGAGAAGCTTCACCTTTATCAAATTTCAAAAAATTGATTAGACAAGTTGCTATTAGACATAGGCTTGAATCTATATATTTTTCTATTCCTCAAGAGTCATCCTCTCACCCAGAAATCCCTGAAGAAAAACCTCAACCCCTTGATTTTTCTCCAAGAGTATCAAATCTTATTGAAAAGGGTGTTGACCTTCAATGCTTTATTAGTTTAGAAACTTGAGTCTTTTCAAATTTCTGAATCAGAATTTGAGGATACAAATTCTCTTGAAAGAAAATCTCAAATTATTGAGGTTGATCATCCTGAAGCTAAGCATGAGGATTCCTTTTCTCTTTTGCAAACTGGAGGAAGTTTTAAAGTCTACACTGATCCTCTATTTCTTGAAGTACAACATATCAGTTTTCCTAAAATACAACAACTAATTATCCAACACAATCTCCAAAGAATCGTTTAATTCCAAAACAACAATCTCCAAAGGAACCACCATCCTATAAATAACATACATCGTCTATTTTGTATCAACCAATGGCTGGAGTAGGACTGGTTGTAAATGTCAGATATGAAACAATGATATTTCCAGTAGAAACTCAACTAAATGCTTTCCCAAATGGATATTTAAAACATCATCTAAGATATAATGGGGAAATTAGAGTTAATGCAGAAGATCATTTATTAACTTTCCTTGATTTTGTAGACAATCTAAATATTGAACATGAATATGTTTATATGATATTATTTGTACAATCTTTGGAAGGGGATGTGGAAATTTGGTTTAGACAGTTACAAGCAGATTCCATTCATAATTGGAGAGATTTAACAAATATTTTTACTAGTCAATGGGGAGTCAAGAAATATCTTATCTATTACTGCACTGAATTTGAAGCTATTAAAAGAAATGTTGGTAAATCAATATCAAATTTTATTAATATATTTAATAAGGTCTATGATAAAATGCCCGTAGATATTAAAACTTCAGCCACAATTACTAAAGTTAATTTTGCCAAGGCATTTGATGATGATTTTGCACTCATGCTTAGAGAAATAAATCACTAATGTTATCATATTTTCAAATAGATTTTATTGAAGTGGAAGTTCATAGATCCACTTCAAGAAAGTTAAAGGAAAAGGCTGCAGGGGCAAAAACTAAAAGAGCAAAACAAGAAGTTGGCTCCTGGGGAGAAACAAAGGAGGAAGATCAAAAGATTGATGAAATCACTAGAATGTTGATAAATATATCAAATATAATTTCTAGAATGGAGACTCAACCAAGAAAAATGCAAGAGAATATCAATAGGCCACCAGGACCATGTATAAGGCCTTGTCAACCTCAAATTTTACAGAGAGATAAGAGAAATACATATGAACAGATTCAACCATATTTGATGATCAGGATATTGGAGAAGTAGAAAAGATTACAAATGATGTAAATTTCCTTGTTGCTCAAACTTTTGAAGGTAATATTATCCCTCCAAGTCGAATTCAACCCTTGATCCAAAATGTTAATTCTTCTCAAGTGTCTAAGTACCAGACAATCTCTGAGTTATTAATTGTTGAGATCGATATGATTTGAGGCAAAGACAAATTAATCAAGTTAAATAAGAAAATAAAGTAACTTTTGATATTCCTGAGGAGAAAATTTCATATCCTTTATCTTCGCAACAGTAGCAATATATAACACAAGAACATTATAAAGTAGAAAAATCACCACTTCTTTGACTCTGGGAAACGAGCTAGAAAAGGTAAAGAATCTAATTACTTTATCAGAGTTCACAAGAAGTCCAGGATACGAGCAACAAGTAACTAAGTGGATTCAATCTTCAAGTATAGATGTAGAAGGTGATGTTATTAGCTTGCAAGATGAGAAACCATCAACCTTTTTTGGGAAAAATATTGATGTTCTTGATGAGTCAATACCTCCTTTCTATATGAATTTAAAGGTACATGAATTTATACTTTATAATTGGATGCTCAATTCTAGAGCCTCTCACAATTTAATGCCAAAGTCAATCATAGAAAAATTGCAATTGAAGATAACACATCTTTATCATGATATTTACACCTTTGACTCTAAAAAGGTACAATGTTTGGGTTTGATCAAAGATTTAGTAGTATCTCTAGCTCAAATCTTTGTAAAGAATGTAGTGATGGACATTGTAGTAATAGATATTCCTGCTAAGTTTGGCATGTTATTGTCAAGATCTTGGTGTGCTAAACTTGGAGGTAGTTTGTAAATGGATATGACATATACTACTATTCCAGTTTTTGGAGGTGAAAGTTTGAGATTGTACAAGGAAGTAAGATTTGTAAATATTGATTGTGATGCAAGGAAACCAATGAATCACCCTATTTATGCTATTGATGAAAATCTAAGGTGTTTTATTTTCGCTGTAAATAATGAGTATAGTGTGTAGAATAATTTGAGAGTTTTGTAAACATCATAGACTCTTCAAAAAAAGATGTTTGGAAATTATATTTTGATGAAAGAACATCTAGAGATGGACCAGGATTAGTAGTTATCTTTGTTTCACATACACAAGAAATTATTAGTTAGTTATTTAAATTTGAATTTGAAGTGACTAATAATGTTGCAGAAAATGAGGCACTAATTCTTGGACTTGAAATAGCTAAGAAGATGAAGATTCAAAGATTAGTTGTTTTTGGGGATTCAGAACTAATAATCAGACAGGTCAGAAAGTCATGTCAAACAAAGCATCCCAGATTAAAGTATTAGATAAATGAAGTGTGGGATTGTATGGAATAATATTTTCAAGCATTTAACATTTCTGCCATACCAAGAGAAGAAAATGTAGTTGTTGATTCTTTAGCAATTCTAACAAGCACTTTTAAAGTTCCTAATAATTTCCATTTACAATATTAGATTGAAGTTAGACACAAACCTTCAATCCCAAATAATCTCAAGCATTGGTGTTGGGGCCTTAGTTTTTGAGAAATTAAGATGTTCTGCGGAGGAAGAAGTTGGTGACAATTGGCCGAAACGCTCGTTGGGAAATTGCAGAACTAATAACCAAGGAAACATATGGGATTGGTAGAAGACTAGAAGTTGAGTAGGGGTGGCAGGAAGAAGTAGATAAAAACCGAGTAGGAAAAGAGAAAGAGCAACCAAGGAATGAAGACAACCAAGTAGGGGAGAAGGAAGTGGTAGTTCAGGTTGGCATGCAAGAAAAGAAAGAAGAAGATAAAAGGCAGAAAAGAGAATTGAGAAGAGGTTGCTATTTCCATGGGGTTCTGTCGTGGTTGTTCTTAGAGATTCTGTCCTTAATTTGTTACAGAGCTATGAGAACAACCCTATGATTGTCTTTATATAAGATTGTATTCTTTGTATTAGGGTTCTAATGTTGAGGAACAAATGTGGGCTTGGTGTAATGTAATTACCTTTATGTTAATGAAGAATACTGTTATGGGATCATAGTGTATTCATTTTGTGTTATTCCAATTATTAATTTTGTTTATGTATGCACATGTTTAGGTAGTATTTATGTTACAACATGTATACACTGTTGTGATCTGATTGCGTTGAAGAATAAGTTAATGTTCCTTTCTCTCTATCTCTTGATATGGTTTTCCCTAATATTGGATTCCAAACCTCATCTAACTAAGGTTGCGTCATGCCTCGGATGAGACTCCTTACCCTTCCAGGGTAAGGTTAAAATTCCAACGTTGTGCTAGACTACAACAGACCAACAAATGGTTCTGTTGTCGGGACCTGAAATTAAAAAGGAGGGTTGGGAATATGGTATCAAGGATATTTAAGAAAGAACTGTGAAACTAGTGGGATGAGAAAGTGGACTAATTTGTTTCTCAATAAGCTCAAATCCACCAAAGAACTGCTGCAAAACTAAAGGATGAGATCATGTATTCAGAACTAATGAGTGATTAGAATGAGATCTTTTGGTGCAAATTTCTAGAAGCAATTTACATCCGGTTGTAGAGATTGCAAGTGAAAGGGAGGTCCTGTGGATAAAACCCATCTCGTCACAACTAGACTCAAGAAGATCTCATTGCACTAAATCGTCTCGACATGGATCTGATGAGAGTAGTATATTTCTGGGTACAAACCATGCTGGAAGGATATATTATTGAATTTGCAGCAAAAAGCCATCAATCCTTTAAAAAGGTTGAAGATGTGTTCCGATCAGGGTTGCGAGGGAAGTTGCTAAGAGAAGTAACCCTTTGGATCAAGGTCTTAATGGAGGAGGAGGGGTTACTAGTGTTCCAAAGTCTAAGTATGGTAGCGTAAATACCTAGTACTAGTGGAAGGACCTAAAGGGAGGGATGCTAATGAGTGGGGAAATATGAGGCTATTAAGAGGATGGACACAGATGAATCCTAAAAGGCCAAGGATCTAAGAGTGCAAAGGAGAGAATAGGTAGTGGAGAAATGGAAGGAAAGGGCCATACAGACGATTAAAAGGCAGCAGAAGGGATTGTAAAAAGGAGGAGAGGTGTTGAGAAATATAGAAGAAAGAGGCAAGATGGAAGGAAGCTTAGTGGGAGGAGTAGAGACGACCACAACCATCATGGGTCCAAAAGGTGATAAAAATCCAACCTTAGAAGTGGAGAGGAAAATTATAGATGGAAAGGGCCACATAGGCTTGGAGGAAATCCTAGAGGATGGCATGCATTTTGTTATATAGAGAATGTTTGCTGAAGATTATACATCCAAAATAATCAATGATCTGCCTCTTTGAAGCTTAGGTAGTATCTCCCCCAACCTTCCCCTGGCACTCTATAACAATATTGACAAGTTTCTTTCTAGGTTAATCAAAACTATAAGAGTTCATAGTGTGCATGTTAATTACAAATCTAGTACTAGTAGCGGTGGAACTAGTAGTAGTGGTACAAATTTGCAAGGATCCATGTAACCAGGATCACAAGGATTTGTGCTTTTAGCGCGGACCCAATAAAAAATGGTGGGATCATTCACAAGGTATCCCAAGTTCTCTGGCAGGGGGAACAAAGACGTTCAACAACACTGGTATCTATGCAAGGCCATTTGGAGAGCTCGCCATATGTCAGATAATGTGAAGCTAATCGAATTTTAGACCACTCTAAGGGAAAGGGCCTTGAGGTTGTTCATAAAATGGTTAGAGTTACACCAAAACCCAACTAAGGAAGATGTTAAAAGAGAATTTTTATAAGAATTCAAACTTCCCCAAACTAGTCATCAAGGGTTGTTGGATCTGTGGGAGATAAAGAAGCGAGAGGAGATACTACATGGGATTTGATGAGAATATTTAAGGATGCAATCAGTAAACTCAATTACCCAATAGATCTGAATCACCAAAGGGATTGGTTTATTAAAAAATTTCTACCTCTCACCCATACACCATTGGCGAATCAGAAGTTTGAGACACTACAAGATGCTCTCAAGCAAGAAAATTTGATAGAAGGTATGACAGGATATCCTGATATCGGGGGGAGTGACATCACATGATCCCTCTATCTTGCGTCTCCAACATCAAATTTCAAGTCTAATGGAGAAGTTGGAGGATCTGCAACCATCCCTCATGGCGAGGCCGAACGTGTGGTGTACAAATTGCTTGGTGGAAGGTCATATGGCTATAGAATGTCTAAGGTTGTGAGGTGAAAATATCATGTCTACACCAGTAGTACCACTAGGACCTACACCCATAGCAGGATTCACGCAGATAGGATCACAAGGTTTGTATCCTGGGTGCAACCAAACAGAGTATTGTGAAGTATGTAGGCGGTATGGACACTCCCCTTGTCTATGCCCAATACTACAAAAATACTCCAATGTTCCAAATAACAATTATTGTGTGTTATGTGCTTCCACAACTCACCACACTGACCAATGTAGATCATTGGATGCTCTAGCAAATATGTTATACTACTCAACCTTTCGATTCAATGAGACTTCTCAAGGTGGGCGAGGGGGGGAGGAAAATGGTTGGAAGGGTAGGAGGTAGAGGCCCAGTTAGTTGTTACAACTGTGAACAAGAAGGTTATCTTGTGCAAGATTCCCTACTACCAAGAAGACCATGGTGCCCTCATTGCAGGGTCAATGCACATGCAACAGAGGACTATCCAGAACTAATTGCAAAATGGGAAGAGTGGAACCAGAAGAGGGGTTTGAACTTAACTAATGCAGAGCCTAGGATATTAGAGTAAACTCCCTATCAAATATTAATATAGTCACACAAGGAGGAAAGAAGGCTAGGGTTGACCGAGGAGCCACGAACCAACCCAAAATTATCAGACTAGACTCCCCAAAGTGTTCATATGGCCCCGAGAAATATAATCTTTATTAAAAGGAGGCAACAAAAGTTTTTGACAATCTGACAAGAGGTGAAGGATCACATAAGCTACATCTAGAATATCATAAATTTGTGTTCTCGGACCTATCCTAGTACACAGTGGTTCGACCCATCGAGGAATGGTTTAGAATATTTCTGCAGATTGTGAATGATGACCAAATGCTGGGGCAGTTGAGGAAGACTCTAAAGGTGGCCTTCCCAAAAGAGGAGATTGAGGGAGGAGTTATTTCGGTTAAATTACCCAAAAGAAATACTCGGAGGGTACATGGGAACAAGAAGATAATAGGTAGAGAGTTCAAAGTTGATGTTTAGATTGTAGGATTCCAAATCAAGGACACTATGCTAGATCTAGGCTCTGATGTCAACATTCTAGCAAGGAAAATGTGGTAAACAATAAGGAAGCCTCAATTGACATTTTCACTAGTCTAGTTGTGGATGGAAAACTAGTATTGTATCCTTCCAATTGGGAGATTTTTTTATGTAGAAGTGGAAGTAGCAGGGGTGAAGACCCATGCATATTCTAAAGTAATAGACATCATGGAAGACAAGGATCCATACCCATCACTTCTCAAGATAGACTGGGAATTTGAGAACTATGCTATAATCAACTTGAAAAAAAAAACTAATGACCTTTGAGGTAGAAGAGGTTAGGGTGATTCAACCTCTAGAACTGTATCAAGGGTCTATATTCATAGAACCAACAAATGATAGAGAAGAGTTAGGGATGTTACATCGAATCTACAAACTAACAACAAGAAAAAGGGAGGACTGTATTAACCCAATAGCTGAAGGGTGTGTTAGCTAGTGGAGCATTAATAGTTCAGAGGTTGGCTCAGAAGTTCATTGGTACAATTGGTAGAAAGTGGATATGCCATGAACAATAGATGTTGCACTACAATCTGTCGAGTCAACTAGATTGGCACTAAGGTAAGGGACTGCCCTGCCTTTAATGGCATAGACTCGGTAAATTCATTTCTCAATAGGATTAATGCATATATTATCGAAGAACATAAAATATTGCTACTAAATGTTTCATTTCAAGTAAGACCGACAAGATGGTGGGGAGTTCACTGCAATTACCTTTGGAATTGGGAGAAGGTCAAAATAGCCATGGAAGTAAAAGTCAGACAAGTGAGGGAGTACCCTAGAGATTTTGTTAAGTACAAGGGGGACTCGGACCCTGGAAGACATTTGGAAAAGTATAAGAATAGATGGAACTGGGAACGAGTCCCAAAGGAGTTGTGGGTGCATGGGTTTATACACACCTTGGAAACCTTTCCAAAATACTTGTATGTACAAGAGGAAATAAGGAGGCAAATGAGGAACTGGGATAGTGATGAGCCCCAAATTGGGTAACTTATTGGGCTCATTTTGCCTAATTGTCCTTGTTCAATCCTCCATTTTTCATATATTATGCATTTTTTTAGTATGTTTATGTCATTTGAATGAATAAGGGTGGTCACTCTACCTAGGAGGCTAATACGTGGTTATTTCAGGTTTTTTTGGACAAATGTTGGAGCAAAATCGAGCAACCATGGGCTAGGTGATAGCCAAGCTTGAGGTGAGGATTCATAGGGGGGTTGTCTCTAACATTAAATGGCCCTTCCTTGGGATCTCCACCCTCAACTCCGAGCTCACAGGCCACCAAAACGGATCCTAAAGGCAGCCAAGCAAATTTTGGAAAAGGGATTGTCTACTAGCAGTTGGGACAACCGAGTCCCTTGAATTTAGGAGGCCTGCTAGGCCCCTCGTGATGTATAAATAAGAAGGCCTCAGCCTTCATAGTTTACTTTTGAAACTATTTCATTTTTTTTGCACTATAGTGCTGTCAATTTCAGCTCGTTTTCTTGTAGCCTTTGTGGCATAACTTTCGGTTGATGACTATTTTTTGATAATGACAAGCAGTCCTATTTTGTATCAGCTCTGAGTTCTTTATAGGAGCCGTAGCTCTTAGGGTTGGGCCCAACCTGAGAGCCAAGGCCTCCTTTATGTATTTTTATTTTTCCTTTATGCATCGTTGTTTCTCCTTTATGCATTTGCAAAATTATTTCTATTAGGTAGATTAAATTCTGCTGATTAACTAGGTCACTGTTGATGGTTAGAAAATCTTTTGATTTTTAGATTAGGTTGGTAGGATATCAACAGGGAAAAAGCTCTAGAAAAAGGCCAACGAGCACCTTTGGTTTCACCTCTCCCTCATAGGATCAGGGGCTGGGATCAAAGTAACCTTGCTGTCCCAAACAAAAACACTACTTTTGCTTTGCCATGCAATCACTAGTGTACAATTTTCGTTTGCAGAAGTTGGTTACATGTTCAGATCTTTGAAATATTTCATTGCATAGTTAATATACATGGTTCCCTTGTAAATAAAGCTTCTGTTCATTCACTTTACTGTTATCTAGATCAGATTAGGTTGGTATAACTAGGAATTTGATTAATTGCAAGTCTTTATTGGTTCAGTTGGAAATATATATTGCAGAGCACCTCTACCACTTCTTCATCCACCCAAAATTCATCAGAACCATCTGTTCCATCTCCTAACTGGGTTTCTCGCCTCAGGTTTGTCATCTTGCCCACATAACCCTACCTTTCTGTGCAACCAGTGTTTCAACCTTCTTTGAGCAAATTCAACCATCTACACCTTCTCCCAACTCCATCCACCAGTCCCTGGACCACTTCAGACCCCTATCCTACCTCCATACCCATTCCTTCATCTTTCCTCACTCATCCATCCTCCAAAATCCCATTTCTAAACATCTTGTAGAAAATTCTGAACATCCTGTAGAAATTCCTGAACATCCTGTAGAACCCCTGCAGACTTCCTGTAGAAGCTCACAAATGAGGTTTCATGATAGCCAAACTCTGTGAAACTCTCTGGAAGGGTGTTAGGGACCCCTTAGGCCCTCTCTGAACCTTCTCGACCTCTTCCAAGCATTTCTCCTCATCGATCCACCTCTGCACAGTCAAGAACAGTGAAAGCCTATGCATGATAAATCTGACGACTTATTCAAAAATACAAAAAGATGTTTTCTTCAGATAGAGGTAGTCTAGACAGATGTATTTTAGCTTCCTAGAAGTAATGGAATCTCTTTCAGTAGCTTGCATTCTCTTCTTTGCATCAATAGGACTAGCTGGTAGAGTTAGGGTTTGCTAGGGTTTGTGCTTTCCTTCAGTTTTTCAGTTTCTTTTTGCAAGCAGATTAGCTTCCTTCGAGTTAGCTTCCATCCATCAGTTAACAAGTTTCTTCTCAAAGCTCATAGAAGTTGGCTTGAGCCCCTAGCAGACTTGTGCTAGCTGACCAAGTGACAGCTGCGGAAAGAGCTAGTACTTGTGCATACAGCACCATCGCTTCCAAGTTTGTTACAAACTATCAGGTTGATAAAAGTAAAGAAGGGAGTCCCAGGTGTTGCAACATTATTGCTGCAATACTGGAGCTCA
The DNA here is from genome assembly GCA_000404065.3 of Pinus taeda. Classification (NCBI taxonomy): domain Eukaryota; kingdom Viridiplantae; phylum Streptophyta; class Pinopsida; order Pinales; family Pinaceae; genus Pinus; species Pinus taeda. The sequence goes on from APFE030620009.1 coordinate 170,922, forward strand.
CCACTCTTTTTGGCGTTGTTGCCAGGGAAGAGTCAGAGTATTGGTGATTGTTGCTTTTCTTCTATTTTCTTCTACAACCTTCTGCCAAGTAGTTTATTCCATTTCCATTCTGTAATTTCATTTCTGCAAAAGTAGAGTAGACATTTCCTGCTTTCATAGATTAGCATTTCAATTCCGTAATTTCAATTCTGCAAGCGTAGCTTAGCATTTAAATTTCGCAATTTCAATTCTGCAAGCGTAGCTTAGCATTTCAATTCCGCAATTTCAATTCTGCAATTTCACTCCAGCAAAATAGATTAATCCTTTCCTATTTTCATTTCCATTCCGCATTTTCATTTTAGCAAGATAGTTAGTTGCAGTTCAATCTATTTTAGTTTTGCAGGTACTAGCAAAAAAAGAAAAAGCAACCAAAAGTCTTTCCATTTCATGCCTCGTAGGAACAGAGATAAAACCGGAAAATTCTTACCCAACACCCCCACCACATCACTGAGTCAACCTTCTCTCTTCTTTGGTAACAGTGAGCCAGAAGAACCTATAGGCGAACCTCTTGAGATATATGAAGATCCTATAACAAAAGAAGAGTTAGAGAATGTTCCATATGAAGCCATGGCTAAAAACCAAAACGGTATAAGAGAAGATGAGAGAATAGAAGGTGCCTTTCCCATCCGAGAGACCAATGGAGACATGAAAATGAAAAACATAAGTCCCTCAGCATTACCTCACTTCCATGGATTGACTACTGAAGACCCTGATACCTTCTTGTTTGATTTTTCTGTCCTTTGTCGAACTTACGACTATGCTGAGGACGAGCAAAAGTTGAAACTCTTTCCCTCTACCCTCAAGGATGCAGCATTACGCTGGTTCATGGGGTTACCTGGAAACAGTATCACCACTTGGGC